>JABMBR010012802.1:0-36173 GCA_018881525.1 Meteorus sp. PSUC_FEM 10030008 | reverse complement strand
ATATATATTCAATATTATTTCGAAAACATTACAGTCACGTTTTATGTATGAGATCCTATTCCGATTGATACGCGAACTTCGACGTTGATATCTAATAGAACAAATGTATATAACATCCCAAGAGATATATTTCATATTCGAGAAATATAAATTATTTCAAATATGATCGGGATCAGGAGGTTTTTTTTGATAGTCTAATTTATATGTGGAATGGTTAAAATCAACTTGGCTAATGGATTATACCAGAAAGATTAATTTTTCCATATAAATGTACGTTCTATAAATCAGTCAGTAACAAAGTTTGACGGATTTGGAACGATGTCGAGTTATGGTTTCCAATTCAACAGGAGGAGGATCTCCAGTTTCGTATACATTGTCTCTGGAGGAATCGCAAGTTTTGAATGGAATAATTCGAAATGGATTTTCAAATTGGCTCTTTTACGAGCGTTTGTATATTCATGAGGCAGCAGATGTTACAGTTTTGATATAATCGCGCAAAGTTTGAAGACATTATTCGGCTTCTTATTTTTAACGGTAGTTTTCATCAAGTGAATCAATTTCAGTAGATTTTTACTAATTTTTCTATTGGCTGATTCAACATTTGGTCATGTGAGACAGCATTGACAATAAATATCTGATAATTAAGATGGAGGAAAGATGAATTCGGTTATCACAGCGAGCAAGTGATGAAAATGTCGAATATGATGAATCCATCGTCAGAAAAAAATTAAAAATAAAATCATCAATGTGAAAATCATGATAAAGTTTAGTTGAGAATTGAACTGTTCTAACTACTGCCCACGATTGAATAAAATTGATTTTACAAAAATTGAGAGCTCAAAAAAAAAGTAATAAATCAATAACTTTTCGATACAGCGTTACTGTAATTGCCAATTACAGCAACGAATCGAACACAACTAGAATATGTTCTCTACATGACATGGAACTATATGTATTTGTGCATTAGTCGTGGATCCAATTCTAACCGAGTTTGAAACCTGTAATTCCCACGACATGTATAGCAATATTGTACCAAGTCATAGAAGAAAAAAGGCGAAGATTGAAGTAATTTAATATTATTTGCAGGGTTTTATGAATTACTTTTATTTTTCTTTTTCATTTGTTAGATTGAAGTACCTCAACTTTTATTTCAACGTCACTATTTGGTTAATGTCTTTCACGTGGCTTTTTATATAGCTGACCCACTTGGCGATAAAACAGTCCTACGGTTTCATGTCTTCATGCTTTTTGAGCTCAATTTATATCGTAGTTGGTGGGATGCTTCCTTGAAGCCTGACTGAAGTCTGAAGTTACGCCCATATATTGATGCCTCTCTTGATAATCTCCAAGAACTCGTCTCGCTTAGTAAAATTTTTCATACTCTAGAAACACATTTTCCCTCGAAATAATATCGGATGTCAAATGATTGGTCTGACATTTCATAATAATTTCTCCGACTGGGAATTGAAACTGAATTTCTCACATATTCCAGGCTGGATCGACACATTTTCCGATAAATTTTCAATTAAATGTAAGAAAAGATCCAAAATTAGCCGAATCGAATTGCATAGATGAAACAAAAGTAAAATATCAGTGTCTTATTACGTGAAAATTTTATCTAGCTCCAGTTTTGAACCGTAATAGATAGTCTCTTCGGCTACAAAGTATACAATGACTCTGTGAAAGTTTCTCACGGTCGGCATTCACCTCATGCCATTTCTCTCGAAGGAAGTGCTGGGATAGATCCGTTAATTAGAAAGAGGCTAACACTAGTGGTATCGTATCCTAGTTGGTGGCTCTGTGAATTTTATCAAGACCTACTTATACAAAGCTTCCTTAAACAATGGATGTTCCATTCTATTTCTGTATTTTCTTAATCTCGTATTGAATATTCATATAATGAAATTCATTTAAAATAAAAATCAAGTACTATTCACAAAATTCTATTCACAAAAAATCTACAAATTTTCTCAGTAAAATTTTTCATCTAATATAATTACAAAGTCACATAAATTTATTGTCACAAGCATCGCTATATTCCTTACTACAAAATTTCTTCCTACTTGCGATGATCCCTTCCTCTCTTTCTCTTCACGTCATTCTTCCTATAATCAGCACTTCAAACGTGTTAGCTTTAAATTTCGGCAACGTACACACTGTTCTAGAGTGCGATGTTAATGGCGCTTGTCGGGCTCATCGGTAACAGCGTCGCCATAATTTCGGTCAAAATCCGCCAACGTCGCAGGCCATTAAGCACGTTAAACCTTCACGCGTTCTTTTTATATATATCAAACCACCCACGTTGAGACACGCTGGCCGTCGGCCAACCACACGACTGAGCCCACTCATGACCATAAAAAATATGAGTATGAGAAAGAAGAGAATATTATGAGTGAGAAGCGGTTTCAGCTATATAAAAGAAAAAGAAGAGAAAAAAAAAATCTGAAAAAATGACATAAAAAAAAAATATCGCGTATAGTAACCTAGTGCACATTATGTGTATGGATCTCGAGTTTTTAAACGGTTGCGCGCGGTTAAAGAGCCGTTTATCACTTGGCGCTCCAAGCCAGTGGCTATTCACGTGCACGTGTGATCGAGAAAAAATTTTTCGACTATGCCACATAGTACAGTGGCCTCATAGTTATAACACTGACCAATGCGCGTTCAAGATGATTCAATGTTTTTCAGCTTCGTACATTTTTTTTCATCCTCATGCCTTTTTGAACTTTAGCTAAAAGCTTCCTTTTATATTCCCGCATGCAAACTCACGGTAAGATATTACTTCCAAAAGACTTTGAATGAAAACATAATGTGTTGCTTCATTGCTCTCATTTTTCTTCACTTTTTTCGTTATTCATCCGCGTTCATGTGGCTTCATGGTTACACAATGCTGTTACTGTTGTGCACGTATGTACAGTTGGTAACACCATATCATATTCAAAGTGTTAGGTCCACTATTAGTACTGAATATCGAGAGACGAGCACACGGTTGAGCTTATCTGAATGCGGTGATTGATAGTGCAGCCACGTCTGCACTTCACGTGCCATCCAAGCTATTTGTATCCTATGTAATGGGTTAACAGAAGCTCCAACCGCAGATGGGTAAACTATTACAATCAATATAATATGTTGGGATATACAGGAGGTATAATAAGTCAAATCTATACTGGATGCATCAGAATTATTGGATTTGCTACTTGTACTATATTGATTAGATCACTTCACCATTCTATATATATAACACGCGTGAAAATTTTGTGGTGTAGTTCATTTTCGATCTTCGAATTCAATTTATTGAGAATTTTATATCATTCATTCGGTGCATTTGGTCCCATTTCAACTCATGAATAATTCAAATTGATAAATTATTCTTCTGTTTCATATTAAAAATCTTGGGAATTTACTATTCATGCAGTATTCACTGTTTCGAATTCATCCTGTGAATTCGGTTTTGAATTCATATTAATATTTCGTTTCGGTTAAAAAAATGACATTAATTCGTGATTATCATAGCCATCCTGTTTAGGTCTCGTATATGATATTAATTTAACTATTTTTCATTGGAAACATCAACAGAATATGAATAATATTCACAAATATAAAATCTGCTGCAGGCTTTATTTTGCATTTGAATCGCCACTTATATTCCTTGTTTCATTTTTCAAATACCAATCAGTTATTTATCAGTTATATTCATATATAAATAACAAAATATGAAATTTGTGCATATAAAAAATTTTATCGACCGATGACATATTCATTTTCAAATTAAATTTATAACTCGTCAACTGCATTGATATTTTTATTTTCCCTCTCTACAACAGAATTGTTCCACAGCGTATTTTCCTATATTTGGAAATTCGTATTGAAAATGGAAATTGAATCACGTTATGATTCCAAATGCTATTCCCCTTCGAATCTATAATAATAAACCATCTTGGTAAATTCTATTTCACTTGCAAATGGATGGGGGTCTTGCGCAATGTTACTATCATTTCCATTCACGAATAAAAAGTAATAACAAAATATATTTTTGTCGTACTTGAACGTATGTCGAGAGTCAATAGGTGAATGGCAATATCAGTTACACTAGTTTCGGAGTATATAAAATAAAATAGAAATATATACATATAAGGTATAGTGAAAGAGATGAAGGTGCGCGAGGATAAATGGCTTGTGTGTCGGTCGAGCTGGGCTTTTGCCTTATATACTTAACTTTCACATCGATCGGTTACTAGTGATACTGTGCGCCGTCCTGCCCAACTCGATAACGCTGGTGAAACTCGATTCGACAGAGAAGAAGAGTGCGGTGGAAGATGGTGATAAATAACTTGGGTTGGGAAACTACATTGTTTCGTGTAAAATTCGATGGAAATAAAGGAGAGCAGCGATACTGCGATACAGTTATATATGGTTTGAGTTACTTTGCTATCAAAGAATATATGAGGATATCAAACATATATAGATAGATATATATATGAAAACAATGCACAAATTATAAAAATGTGTTCATGTTTAGTATCTCACTACTTTCTCCTTTTTTTATATACCTCATGTACCAGTTATTTATAAGAATATTATAGACAATAATATAACACACTCTAATAGAATTCCCTGCATTATTTTTATCGAAACATCATGAGAACTATGAGATTTATATTGAAAAGTGTCCAACAATGAACTCTTTGACGATGGTGATAACTCCCAATTGATTCATCTCAACAGTGAGATTGGTCTTTGTGCATTGTTGAAACTGCTCCATAAATGATTCTACAAAAACAAGAAGTCAAGCTTTGTTCATTCCAACCAATAAATGAAATGATCATAATGTTCTTCAGATTGAATTGACGATGGTATTTCTGAAAATTATGTTTGACCATCCTGGCGAATTCTCATCTTAAATTCCTGCTAAAAATTTATCTGACACTCCATTATACTGTCTTGAGAGATTTGAATGGAGTGTAAAGATTTATTCTCCTTGATATATTGATCTTTCGTCATCATCAAAACTATTCAGTATCACTTTATGAAAATATACCCATGCCGTTAGGATGTTATCTGGGAATTAGGTTAAGTTCAGACATATCCAAACTTAGCACTCTATTACGACTTTGATAAGATCCACCTAACATCCCATGTCTTCTATTTCCCGAGTTACGTTCCTCTGTCATATTCTCTATCTTTCTCGATTGCGCATCATCCTTACTTTACTCTTGGAAAACGGATACGACGATAGATATGACTTTCTGCGGAAACGCGCTTCCATCCACGTTTTAGCCTATCTCCATTCTACGTTTAATCGTAAATACACTTGCTCTGTGCACCCACTTTGCTTCCCTACCACCATCGTTCACTGTATCATTGTGTTTTTCATTGGTACATTTATATATATCGTTATTCATTTGTGAATGAAAAGAATTTTTCTTCAAGAAAAAATAGTTTATGTATAGTTACAAGAACAGACGCTTTGTTTGCATTGTTACGAAGTTTGTGTAAAACATTGTTCTGTACCATCTCTGTCTACACGAACTTTAGTAATGTCTCACTCAACGTTTGTTTATTATTTATTCTTTTTTGTTGTATTTTATATCTGCCTGCGGCATGAATGTTATGGACAAATTCATTTTTTACTTCGTAGTCGCGCAGAAAAAAAAACGCCTTTCCTCTTTTCTTTGTGGTGACACAGAAATTTTGCCTACAATTGTGACACGAGTGAAAAAGGAAAAAAAAAATTTATTTCTTGTCATGTAATAATCATGTGCTGCTTCATTAATGTGACAGCGAGGGATTTTACAACTCACTCGACTCACTATCTCATGAGTTAGTTTGTATCCTGTCAATATGTGATGGATGAGTAATAGGTAAAACTTAATGACTTGTCGAGCAGTGACGTCCTTGACAAGCGAAGCAAAATGTGATTCTAGAAAAAAAGTGTAATCTCCTGAATGAAAGAAGGTTTTTCCATTTTATTTTTTTTATGACGAGAAAGCTGATGGGAATTATAAATTTAAGTACCATCAACAGTATGGAATGGAAATGTAGAGTTGATTGGAACGACTGAAAATTCTCGGAAAAGAAGAATTAAATCCAACATACGCATCGAATATCTTATTCGACAATTTTCACCCCCTATAAATCATTCGAGTGACTTACACATCCAGTAAATGTCATTTTCCACAGAAAGAACTCAAGATGGAAATGAACTATGACTCTAGAAAGCGTATGGACAAGTTCGAACTTGTTAAAACTGAAAGATTTTCAATCACTCAACTTCAAACAGCTTTGGATTATTCATGGGAATAATTAATCACAGCACAGCGTACATTTCTACAGATCATTTCACATCAATGGCAATTTTTTCACGCACATGAATTGCAATTTAATCTTCACATATCATCGTAACATAGAAAAAAGACAGTGAAAAATTTTGTATTCATGCTAATGGCGCTACCTATAGAAAAAAAAAGATGGAAGACAACTGTATAAGAAAATCTGGAAAGTTTCCAGCTTTGGTTTGAAATAGAGTTCAAGTCGCTTTCTTCACTTTCCTCCTATTTTGCATTTCCCATATTCTTTTTCGTATATATACCATATATATGTCTTCGAAGATCGGCTGATTTCCAAATACTCGTCGAAATGCAGCACGATGAGAGTTGGATTTACGACTTGGATCTGTATAGAAATGGGGAGGTAACTTGGATGGATGTATAAGCTTCAACGTGTGTATTTCCCCACAGAGATCGCATGTTACAAATAAATCAATTGAGCTCACCCTTACTGAAATATTTACATGGGTCTACTTACAGATTAATTTTTCCCATCTCCATTGAATTAATTATGAACATTTCTCCAATTGTCAACAATGTTCCATATCAAGTATGAGTGAACACTCAACATCATTTTACAAATGCATTTTAATTGAAATATTTCAATAAAGCTATACCAACTTCATTCTATGGATATCATCAAAGTTATTATAATAACTCGAAGTTCACAGAACGAAAAGTTCATGTGTAATCACGTCAGTTGAAAGTAAATTGTCAACTATTTCATGCGTCATATTTCAACACGATCACATTTCATTGTATCTCATTGCAAATCGTGCAATCTGAATTTATTTACATAGAATTAATTTGTTAGTCCTTCTTATTTATTTATTGTCTCGCCAATGGAACTTATACCGTTGATGTAAGAAAAGTTTATGTCAACTCTGACATTCTATGTTTATTGAATGTAGACGGACGATAAACACGCCGGTGCACAGTGCATATGAAATTACTTCTCAGAATAACTCCGTCTTGAAAATTCACCCTCGTTTATAATCTGGAATTTACTTAAACTTGGAGTTAATGAGAAAGTTCGTATGATAGTTGTAAGCGGTTAAGGGAAGTTGATCAATGAAGAGTTAAGTATACAGTTACAAAGCGTACTCGTTTGGATTAAAGTACGGTATACGTGATTAAGAGATGTGATTTTGTCGGGTGAACAAGACGAATTCAATTCGATGGTGAAGATAAAAAGCTGTGACGTAGTGAATGATACCTAAGTGAATATGTGAGGTATATTGATTCAAACAGTTGATTGGTACGATAATGATGATCAAAGTTTTATCTACTGAATAGACAGACGCACAACTCTCCACTATGACAAAATTTCCAGTAAAAAAATTACAAATTCATAAAACAGTACTGTTAAACATATGAAAAGTCAGGATGTCATGTATGAGATTTGATGTTTGGAACAAACAATATGGTACGTTACAATTGTGAATGAAAATCAATAAACAAAACCAAATTGATGTCACTTTTTTCATAAAAGCCTCTGGACAAGTTTGATGATTGATTCAAAAATATTCAAATGTTTTTCTAATTGAAATTCTGAGTTACATTTCATTTGATACTCCATTTAGTTTTTGTATTTTCCAGTGTTTTTTTTTTTTTGTCACTTTAGCAGTTGTCGATATAGTGATTGGAAGGCGAGGTTTGTGCCATAACGATTGAGTGCAGAGAGTGATTGATCGTTGCGTATATAGTCAGTTCGGAAAATGGGTTGCTGAGCTTTACATCTAGCTGGTGATCCGGAAGGGTTCACTACTCCAATGTAGATGTCCTATTCGTCATTGTGAATTTAATTCTCCTTCGATATATGATCCTAGCTAAATTCGCTACTTCTGAATTAACAGACGAATATATAATTGACAATCAGCGTCTAAAATCCGATGATGGTGGTTTAAACTATTACATGTGACAATTTATTCAATTAATGAAATTGTAGAAACTCCAAGTGTTAAATGTACGATTTGCGATCTATTATTATACGATGTGTCGTCAAACGATTTAATCAGTGTAACATTTCCATAAAACAGTTCCACGTGCACCAATGAATGAACAAGATATTTTGATTGTACACTATATTGATTATTAACGGGTCTGTGCTTGACGATTGGATTTGCGTGCGTCTCGTGTGGAAATTAACGTTTCGCGAGCCAGTTCTCACTGATTATACACAATAGGCTTTAGCAATGTAGCTTTGCATACTGAATATTTGTAGCATTTGTCCACATTAGTAGATATATATATACATTAAATACATATGAAAAATGTGTATTCGTGAATGTAAATGGACAGAAAGGGAGCGCGAGCATCTATGACATTCATGTTGGAATTTTATGTTCCGTGACGATGGAAAGTTATTCGTTTATTTCACATATTCTATGAGCGGATCGTTTGTTGTTCTGTTTGAAAATTCATTTAGGAATACAAAAGAGCACTGAATAATTTGTTTACCCAGTATACAGCTTTTGTGTAATTTGCAAACCGCGTTTTATATTGAAATCAAAAGCATCAAAATTAAAAATCATAATTGGATGTTGTTGTTTCAGTAATTAATTTCTATTCGTTGTTTTGTAGTTATAATTTCAAACTTTTTTTCCCACGTAGTTTTTTTATGATTTATTTCATTGCAAAAAAAGTTGTTTTTTATTTTCTCTTCATTTCGATCTCTGCTTCTAATCTTCTTCATTCGCCATTGTGTTTTCTTGTTAATAGACATTACGTATCGTTATGAATTATGATGTTCTTCGTACTCGCTCCAATGCCCTATAATAACATTACCATTGTATAAGAGGTTACGTTCACAAAAGTTTTTTGTGATGGGTTATACGTTCTAGTGCTTTATTTTATGATTTTTGAAATTAAACCTGCACACACAATGTGCGGTTCAATGCAGTTTTACTATCCACGAACTCGCTGTAATGCGAGATGTTTCAGAGGTGCATTAAACCCCTTTTTTCCCCTGCTATCCTATTACCCCCTTTTTCTCTTTCTCTTATATTATCACATTTAAAGATAAAATATAATATCGCACAACTATTGCAATTAAATGGGAAACGATATAAAGGGTTAATTTCATGTTCACCGATAGAACTTTCATTTGATATGACTGGGGTGAATGCAATTATTCATATTGGGATGTACATCTTTTTTACTTAGAATTAATTCGGATATTTCTGGTGATCTGCAATAATATCAAGAGGTTAAGAGGATGAATGAACATCCATCAAAATTGAATCTGAACTGGCAGATGTCTTGAACAAAAAATAAATCTCAATATGTGATATGAGCAGTAACTATCATTTTGTATCAATTTCAATTTTATCTTCTTATTGAATTGTTTATATTTCTGTGAATTACAGATGAAAAATTCTTTTCATCTCGCAAGGTATCTTCGATTGTCCCTCATGGTGGAATGACAATAAAGTGATCTCTAATACTGTTTGGCTTCAGTCATGCAATTTTCTTTTTCGCTTTCTTTCTGATAACGATCATGTCTTTGTCTTTTTTATCCGCGCTATTTTTATTATCGTATATTTTTTTTTCGCTTTTAATGTTTTTCACATTTTTTATTGTTCTTTATATCAGTCTTTCCGTTTCATTGGCGTTTGAAATGTCACATGGCGGACAAACACAGAGAGTTGAAAGGCGCGAGTATGGAGCTCAACACGCCAGTTACATGGCAATGAAGAAAAATGCACGACGTTTTTGCACATCGTTGTTGAACGATGGAAAATAAGGTCACATGCGCGTTTTACTTGCTCGTTCCGAATGTAGTGTTCATTCTTCCAAGCAACAACAGCCCTTCCATTTCATGTTGATATAACTGAGTCCAAGCATTATCCTAGCACATTGTACAGCCTACGTGACGAACTTTTTTTTTTATTTTCCTCATTTGACGAATGAATGAGTAAAATGAAGATACGAAAATGGTTGTGAGAGAGGCAAGAGAAATGAGCGAATGAGATAAAATGAGATTGGTCGAGTGAGAATAGAAAAACTAGAAGGAATTCGCTATGACTAACAACAATTGCTCCAACACTGTGGTCCCTTTGTTTAAAAACTTTTTTCGACTCGTCATTCTTTTTTTCTCAGGTGTCAACATTAATAATGCGCCCATTTTTAATGAAAGACAAAAAGAAACGACAAAAAATAGCAATAATGACGTGCGCCATTACAATTCGTCAACAGTTATACAAGTTTCTTTCATTTCAAACTCAAATATAACTCAATATTGCAGTAGGACTAATGAAGAATCAGCATGACGAAGCATAAAAAGAAGGAGAAAAAGACCCGTGACGAAAACCAAGGCCAATTGTTAATTAGAACGAGAGCATTATTTTTGTTCACGAATTTGATCGATATAGCAGGACAGTTTGGTTTCCATATCCTTTTCATCTATAATAATTCAATTTCCCACGCAAATTTCGTTGTGAAACATTTAAAACAAGTTTGCTTTTCAACAAACCAATGTTGACCATCAGCTCCACCAAAAAACAAAATAAAATAAAAAAATTGCCGAATATTCCCGGGTGAATTTCAAAGAGAAGCTCATTTGATTTTGTCTTTTTCAATTTGTTCTGCTTTTATTTCACAGCTATTCGTAGCCACTATTGCATTTGTATCGCTCGTTAAATCACTCTAAAATCAAAGCGATCGAAGATAAAAAAGAAAAACATGTAGGTTTATCAGTGGAAAATAAAGAACATCGACGAAGAGAAATTGATGTGAAAATAATAAAAATAAATAAATGAAAATACATATAGATATATAGCACTCCAGTGTTGGATTGCTCCCTACAGAGTTGCACCACACACTCTTACACACGTCCCCCAGTTGATTCACCAACACTGCCATTGATTCGACGTGCTAGGCGCAAGCAAATAAAAACTGAACATGTATAGGACACCGAATGCGAGAAAGTCCAATGGGTAGTCCGTTGCAGTTGATGGACAAACTCTTCCAGGACATAAAATGACCAAAAAAATATATTGATAATAATAATAATACCAACATAAGAATAAATAAATAGAAAGATCTAACAGAGTGAGAGTAAGAACAAAATGAACAAGATTAGCTCAAACCTTGTGAAACACCATTTAGGGTGGAGTTCGGTCATCCAGTGACATTCATTGTACTCATCATGAATTCAATTGTCCTTGGAACTGTGTGATGAATTATTAATCATTTCTACTCATCAATTAGAGGGAAAATGGAAGCCAATATTCCGCCGACACATTTTCTGAGTCTAAAAAAATAAATACAACAGTGAATAGTTGATGTCATATCGAACTTTCATCAACGGTTAATCGCTTATTATCTCACTACCGATGTAATTCGGGTTGGTATGACGTTAGATGAGTTAGGCATGATCATATATGAGATACGTGTACACACGTGTAGTTAGCAATCTCCTTTATCCAATATTGACCGAGTGTTGATTATGTAGCTAACAACATGTTGGAATAAAATGAAATTTTTTTCAATTGACAATATGTTTCACGTTCCCACAAAAATTCAACCATGCATAAATGATATGATGTTTGTCAGTATTTTGATTATTTACACAGTTGCATCAATATTTGTTGGAAACAATAGATCAAACACTTGTTCTATTATGACGAATCAGTTTTTCATTCATCATATTTGGCACAGTGTTGTCATATGTACAAATGGAACATTCTGTACATATGGAGATATTTCGAATTTGAATATTGTAATCAGTGGCACGAACTGCACCATTACTACATTACATAGTTATATATTTTCAACTCGACCGTTATGACGGTACGCGATTAGAATATTCCAAAGATAAGATTCTCAATGTCTGTTATTAAGACCCACTTCTCTCTCTTCTTCCGCAATTTCACCACTCCTCATTCGCGAATCGTGTCTACATGAGGAAGTTGAGAAACTCCCATACTGACATACAGGAATAATATATGGAATACATATATATGTGATTCATCATCTCATTCTATATTTCATAGTCTTGCTATTATTGTGATGAACAGGCTCAGAATTTGTTCACTTACGAAGTTTTTATGGTTATACATTATATAAGTCATTCAAATTCAAATGTGAAAGAAGTGAAAATACCACTGGGTCTCATTTCATATTTCCATGAGTTTTCATATATGCATAGATATCGTGTGACTAAAACCAAACGGTCCTGTGTGCCACTTTACGCCCTCTTTGATATTAAAAACCCCAAGTAGGTGGATGAAATGATCAAGTTTTTACGTTTAAATCTGTGTGAATGAAAGTCATCAACACAGAATTGCAGAGAATCTGGGATTCAGATGATAAAAGCAGAAAATTTATTTCTCAATCTTTTACATTCTATACAACTTTTTATAATTTCGCTGTGAGAAATCTTTGCTGTATTCTCCAACCGTCTCAATAGTTAAATACGATTTGTCATCATTTTAATCCAATGCAAATGACAATTTACGAATCATGAGTATGAATGGAGAAGAGAGGGTGGTCATCATCAATAAAATGTAATGTAGAAAATGATTTGTTTCTCTATTCAAAGTTCCACGCGTCAATTACCGCCACGCTCGATTTGACAGGGTATGCATGACCGCAGGCTTTGTGAAGTTACTAGCCCTGTGAAATATCGTGGTATAAATAACATATATATATGAATCAGTTTTGTGGGTCATCAGTAACGCTTGAGTTGGTAGAGGTGAAATTGATGTATCATAGAGACATCAAATTGCATCATGACACTCATCATTCTTCTCTTCACTTCGGATTAATCAATTCGTCGCTATTCCAAAAATGAAATGAACCCCTAATTGGCCATAAACAAATGTCGGATGTTTTACTAAAAATTACTGTTGTTGAACTTTGAATTTGGTTTGATTATAAGTCACGATTGTCATGAACAGTACACACTAGTCAACTGTGGCAATTTAAACGCCAGTTGGAAATGCAATCCTGGAATATTGTCCCTGTTTAGTTTATTAGGGATGCGCACGTAACGTTCGTATCTCGTATCTATATCGCGTATTGGACGATGGCTCCCATGCGACTGACTTCGTAATTGCAAACCTCCTTCATTACTACTAAATATCCTCACGTCTATTTTGTCCCGATTTAGCTTCAGATATTGCTGTTTCTTCATGACGAAAGTTGTAGTAACATTGTGTTCCATATTTCATGTTTAATTGTTCGATTTACTCATCTGCCATTGAAGTACGGAATTGAACATGTCGAATTCAAAATTTATAAGAATATTGTCAACGAGTTAATCGATACAAAATGCTTTTGATTGACGAGAAATGATCTGCAAAAGCGAAAATTCAATTACCACTTTCTGATAAATTCTCATCAAATGTCAAAAAATTCAGATACGATATGTGAAAATGATATTGAAAATCCGTCGCCTTACCGACATTCATTTATCAATTGCTGGATATATTTTTATGTATGAAATGGTTCTCCGAGCATCTGAAGATGAGATGATTCTCCACATTGCCAATAATCCTATAAATAACAATACGAAATTATTTTTTTCATAAAGTGGTAAATTTTTATTCATTGTTGCGCAACAAATTCCCTGCTTGACCGACATTGAGCTTTTGTAGGAGCTTTCCTTCATGATCTATGTCAAAATACAGAGGAAATGGTCATTGATATTGAGCAGATATCTACTGCTGACTAGGTAAATTAAATTTGAGTGTACCATACGTGAAGTACTAGATGGAAAACCTTGACTTGGTTTCAAAACAAAGGTGAGTCATTTTTTTCTCACGTTGTTGCGAATGTACAATTGCAACATAGGAATGCGATTGATCGATGAGTTTTCATGTAGGGACAATAAACAACTCAAAATATTTGATGAAATATATTTTATTTATGTTATGTCGTTGTATGACAAGAGGAAGATTAATTATAAGTTCTACAACGTCGAACGTGAATTCAATTGCTTTTCTTACTGGAAAAGGTGATTCACAGTCATGATAGGACGTAGAAGAGATCAAATCAATCCCTGCCAATTTTTTCTTTTCTATGTAGCCACATTACTATTACATCCATCGGCGGTAATATGTACATGTTGCAGTACTAATGGCAGAAAATTTATGAATAGAACTGAAGCTCGAATGGTATTGATACAGACTATGGCATAACACTCATAAAATTTTACAAGATTCATCAAAACAACTTAAATTATCCTAAATTAATTCTGGATGATTAAATAGTATTTTCTTCTTTCTAAAATCATATAATAATTAGGATTGTCACAACATATTAATTTTCACAATCGCTTAATTCATATTTCAGCATTGGTTTTATACATAACACATACATCATATATTTAAACATTATTTACATATTGTTCATTTAGTATTTTTTATATCAATTATATTATGACATGAATATCAATGATAATTTCAATCGAATAGACAATAAATTATCTTCTTTTCAATATACACTTTGTCATTGAATGTTCAGAAGGTGAGCCTGGATGATTCACAATTAAAAACTCAAAACGTACTGACGAATTGGGGTCGAAAGCGCATTTGCATAAACCGTAGCTATCATTCGCACATCTATGAATTTTAATGATGTCACCGACGTGTGCATACTTCAACAGCACTTTACATCAAGTATGTCGTCGAGTATGCGACAATGGAGAATGAGCCAGCTGGTTAATACCATGAACAACGTCGCATGGCTCTCCTGGTAATTTGTTCTCGCCGCATTCCACTGGTCATGATGCACAGCCGCTTGCTTTTCACCTGTAATAAATTATAAAAGAAAAGAAGGAACGACAAGTGAGGAAAAAGAGAACATTTAAAAATGTGAAATAAAATCAACATAAAGTTAAATATGGGGCGAACAGACATATTCAGTAAGAAGGGCAATTCCACTGCTGTGTCACATAGCCAACACTGATTTTTCTGTGTAAGTTTTCATTGTAGTCATCACTGTGGAACTCGAGCTATGCAAGTTTTTATATCTAATGTACTGCCATCTCAACGACGCGAAGAATCGAGCGCGAAAAATTATACGAATTTTCTGTTATACGTTTTTTGTTTAAGATTCCACTTTTGTTTCCCACCCTTTTTTTGCTCCTATTTCCAACTGGATTCTCATTCCCTCCATGTACATTTTTTATATCTAAAATATTCTGATCGATATGATTATAATTCCTCAGCTGAATAATTTTGTTCAAACAATTTTTATACGTTGTCCACACAAACCAAATGAACGAAAAACATTTTGTACTCTCATAAAATTTGATTCGGAATTATCGTGAATCCGTATTGTTCGCATAACTTCAGCAGCGATGTTAGAGTTATTAATTTCATAAACTTTGAGAGGAAAAAAACGGGAATTCATCCGCCACAATATCAAAGTCCGCGAGTGGATACAGAGAACTTTCAATGCATTCCTTTTTTTGCTTATACAATATGGATTCAATGAGAAGACTATAGGTAAAATTTTTTACATAGAACGTTTTGAATATTCCATTCTTCTGAAAGAAGAATTCGAAGTCGAATGTTCTTTATTGACATACGTAATATTCCGGATGAAAATTTTTAAATAGAAATGAAATTAATTCCGAAACTTATGAACACTCATCACAATTTCGAAAAAAGTATCAAACTCGCGATAGCAATGCCATAAAAGTTATGCGTATTAATTCACTCCATATTGGGAAGTTTTCGAACTTGTTCTCTCTATCAACCCGTAATTGCAGTTTATTCCATTTTTTTAAGTCATAAATAAATTTATCTCGTTTCGGTATAAATAGCTCCCGATAATCGATGCGATGAAGCTATTTCATAACAATATAATGAAGTGATGACAATCAATATAAATGATCAGACATTGTAAAAAAACTGTGATCAATTACCATTCAACACGTGAATTTGTACAATGGCTTTCGTTAATTCGCCAATGGAACATGTATATTCACCACTATCAGTCTTTTTCGCTTTTTCAATGTGTAATCCGGTAACCAGGTTTTCATTTGATCTGCAAAAATTCAATTCATTATTTCCATTGATTGTATCTCCATTCAAATTAACTTTCAATCGTTTCACTACAATTCATTTTCAATATCATCCCATTAATATTCGCAATAATTTTTTCATCACCATACAAAAATGTCTTTCAGTACAAATCTCAACATATCAAATCCATCATCATACTCACCCATTCATATGATAAACATTAACATGATCCAATAGTGGTTTACCACTTTTCGACCATGTTGGTTTGGGAATTTTCGCACTGGGTCTCGATGGTCGCACAATGCATGCCAATTCTATACCGCTGCCCATTTTGTAATACCGATCTCGCAATTCGTGACTCGCTTCATCAACAATTCTTATATCTGGTGCTGTGACAGAAAGAAAAAATCAATAAATAATTAACTTATCCAACTTCTCTGATAAAAAGAAAATCCTTGTTGGAATAAAGCTGACGAAAATTGAAATATTTTTGGGATACATTACAAGCGTTAATATGCCTCAAAAGACAACGAAAGAAGAGGTAAACAGATGAAACAGTTGAACATTGGTGACAAATTACCAAATGTCTCCACCCAGTCGACATAGGATCCGAAAAAAGGAGACAAATCCAACCACATCACCACATTACACCTGCCTATAAATCTTTCACGAATGTCTTTTTTTGGATTTTCGACACATCAATTTCAAATCCACAGTATATTTATGAATTCACACTAACACATCCTGTCGCAAAACGTGCCTACAGTCGAAATTCATCCTACTGAGTGAGCGTTTTAACGATGATCTATTTGATTTATGACCATTCGTGTTTGCCAACGTAAATCATATGGCGCGTATTCATGTTCATCCACAGCCAAATGTGTATTTGTGGTACAAGTTCTTGTTTCGCGCTCAGCACACCACTGTCTTCTATGTATATATACAGGGATTTGTGGATAGAGATATGTGATAACACTCAATGTGTGGAATATTGTTTGATTCCTCAACAAGCACGCGTCTCTTGAGTCAACTTGGGTATAAGCAATGAATATGCAAACCCACCAATAATCTGTCAATATGCACTATCAAGAATCGTACGTGACTTGTACATGATACCACCTGGACAAAGTGAGTGGAATGGGTCGGTATTGAGTCCGACATAAAGTCAGAGTTGGAAAATTACATGAGTTATGTTTCATGATGATGGAATAATGGAATGGAATTTTTCATGATGCAATGATCATCAATTTATAAAAACTCTTTACTACAAATAATTGTGGAAAAATTTTAATTGAAACTTCATTTTATATGGGACCGGATTTTCATTTAAAGATTGATGAAAATGTCTCTCTCAAAAAAAGTTGGATTGATTAGACATCTCTTTGTCGTGGTTTATAAATTTTTTCTACAATCCTTCTCAATCACGTGGATCGATTTGTTAATTATATAGAGACTGTGGAACGCGCGTGTTAGTGTCACGATGGAAAAAAAGTTTAATCAACAGAGATTACTGCAGAGTGTCGTGGAGGTTCTATAGATGGTGCTGTAGCAAAGTGCACACCTCTAAATGAAGTATTTCGAGCTATTAAGAACGAAGCGTGGACGTAATGCAAAAGATTAAAGGTGGAACGTCTAGAAACATGATTCATCTTTTATCTCTTTTTCTGTCCATTTTCTATTAAGATGTATAAAATGTTTCAATGAATTCGTTTCTCAGTGTTTCGGAGATGCTCAGAGTGTTCGTTTTGAAACAAAAGTTTTTTCAGATCTCTGCAATATTACAAAAATGATGATCTGTGCTATATCATCACCTGATTTTTGTCTTTCCATTCCTCAAATACATCAAGCTGTTCGGCATAAATTAATTTCTGTTACCATATGCAATATGCAATATGCGCATATATGTTTAATTGAGAGACTTTGCAGAGTCTTCTATTTAAAGGGGATGAATAGATCATTTGTGCTCAGTATTAAACATGAATCGCACTTCACTTAGCTTCTGCAAACCCCGCTCATGTAAAGTAATATCAAAAGGGTCTGAGCAGCTTTTATTCCGCATAAACGAGTTTCACATTTCCTCAGTAGAATCTACGTCAGACTTGCACATGCACATACGAGCTGCATATAAAATATGTGAGCCAATCATTGTTATACTTACACGCTGCATTCACTTACATCGCGCACGTTCTACTTTGATTATTTTCACGACTTCTCTTATTCATTCATTCGAGCAAAAGAGAACGATTTTTGTATTATCTATGATAGCGACCGTTATTTCACGAAATAAGAAATTATTGAGAAATTATTCACGTTATTTAAGAAATTTTTCTCCCATCTTTAACTCATTTATTTACATATCGATATGTAGAAGAAAATTCTTATGAAACACTCGTTTGACTTCATATGCCAAAGCGAAAACTTATTTAATGATGAACCAACTTCAGTCCGTAAAAAGCAGCTTTTTCTCCGTCAAAAACTTTCGTTTAACTCTCAATATGTACTGTATAAGACAAGAACTTCTGTATTTTTTTCCCAAGACGTTGCACACAGAATATGTAGTGTATCTGTCCTGTTCCAACCATCAAACTTAATTTCTTTTTTTTTCTTTATTCTTCAGTTTTCCTATGTGTCTCAGTCAAAAAAAGTTTTAAGTAATACCAGGAAGGTGATTACTTAGATTAAGTGTAGTTTAAAAAGTCCAGGCGGATCTGTTTCTGTTAGGTCAACAACCAAAGACAGAACCTAGCGTGACGATAGTTGCGAATAACAAACAAACACCGAACCAATATACTGATCAAAAGCTCTAGACGTTATCATTTCTCCTCACGAAGAGAGTGTGCTTGCTTTCATACCCAGCAATTTCACAAATGTTCTAGAAATATGGGTCTTGATACCTCGACAACGTTCAAAAGCTACCAAAGGCATACATTGCGATGTATAAAAAAAAAGTGAAAAATTTGTGAAAGAGCGTTGTACGTGTTGAGAATAATATGGAAATAAAATAGCGAACAAGAATCTGTCGAATAATCAACTGTTACAGTGAGACATTTCTCATCATGAAAGTCTTGTCAATTTCCAAAAATTATGAATGACATTCTATCGTATTGGATCTATCGCTGACATAATTCTCATTTTTGAGGTGAAGATATTTCAGGAATAGAATTAATACCAACTCGTAATAATTCTCTAGATGATAATAAATGAAATAATTACCAAGTATAGTGACATTCGTGATGAGTGTTCTCGGTGGATATGTGTTAATTTGACAAGCATATTGTCCATGATCCTCTCGTCTCACTGACGCAATTGTCAGTCGATAATTATTTGGATAACGAAAGTTAACACTATATCGTCCATCAGAGATATGAACATCCAGCCCTATCGTAAGTAGGAACGGTCTCTCGGCGCCTTGTCGTGTCCACATCACCTGCAATAACATTTAAACAATTAACACACACCACGTCAGTGGTATTAATTCATTTCGTAGCTGCGAATGACGTTGAACATTGATATGAATTGACATATGTAGAATATGTATTTAATATCCAAATAATAACACCATAACTGGTCAAATCTATTTATTGAATAAATAGACTCATGGGAAATGCGTTCAATTACCGTTTTATCAGCAAGCATCACAACTCGACAATCAAGCGATGCATTTGCACCAAGATGTAGAGCAACATGTTGTGGACCATGAATTTTCTGACCCACAGCATTCTCAAAATAGGGACCCCAATGATCAACATGATTGTGACGTAAACGAGGAACCCTCTTTGATGGGATTTGTATATTGATCTGCGCTAGGATAATACAAAACATACTTACATTGAAAAAATTTAATTATTATTCCTTCTTCTATTATCATTAACATGAATGGTGAATTCATTATGGCGTCAGATATTTCTCTCCCCTGTTGATTATTTTTTCGTAAAATAACGTTGATGAGTTTTTACTTTCGTTCATTCAATAAATTCGATTCATTAATCAAACTTTTAATCTGAAAAATATTTCCGTACGAGTTATTGGAATTTTAATGAATACCCCATAGTTAATAACACCCATGAAACTATTAATATCTCATTGCTACGGGCAATTTAACGACGTTAACGATAAACAAGCATTCCACGGTCTATTAATCCCACGGGTTCCCACTACTGCTCCTATCGCCGCCAACTATAGTCCAGGGAAAATCCATCCAAGCACCGATGGATGATAGTCTTGTAACTATTTTCAAGCCCTTCAAGAATACGACCATCGCGGATTTATCTTGTTTCATGGATATTTTTTTTTTTTCTGTCTCACCACCGGGTCTAACCGAATGACATCAATAAGAAAATTTATTTTTGGCAATTGAAATATCAGTTGAGAATAAATTATGACGGAGTTGGTCCAGATTTTTAGTCGTTCAAATTTCTAAATGCGTTGACAGGGCCTTTTATCATTTGCTTCTACAATTGCGAAAAATATGAATCATAAAATGCTGCCAGAGGCTTTTGGCATCTCTTAAATTATCATCCCATTTTATATTCATTCAAGTTTACTTGTCACACGTGATTGTTTTGAGTTGAGATGGAATAAGAGAACAGAAATGAAAAAGGAAGAAAAATATGTTTAAGTGAAGCATACCGATGGTGCAGGGGAGGATTGGTGAGAATGGTTCACTTTAATACGGACAGGATAAAGCCCGCAATTTCTTTTTTACGAAAGTACAATTTTCCCAAGAGATACAGGGGTGAGCCGCGGGATTTCCATTTTGCGCCACCGCTAGCTAATGGGATTTATGTCGAGAGTGTGCGCAACGCCCCGGGACAAGGCCCGGTATAACAATAATTGTATGTTTAGTATATATGTGCGCCGTTGACGATGATCGGTTGCTGACGACAAAACATGGACATCGACGCGATTATATGTACATATATGAATCGATGAATAAATTTTCTATTAAATTGTGATTAAGGTGAAGTATACAAAAAATTATAAGCGGAAAATGAAGTCGTTGATGAAGATAGAAAAATTTTCCATGACACCAGATAATGAATTTTCGTTGATGTTTTCTTTTTATGGAATTTTACATTATTGTTTCTACGCAACACATGAGTTTATTCTTTACTGATGGATTGAATCACAAATGAAATTTATTTCCATCTCCCATACAGAAATAGCTGTACGTCAACTATTCTTTATTTCAGTATTTTTTTCTGCCTCTTTTTCATTCCTTTTTATAGTCTTACACTTCATTTCATTCATCTGACCCGTTACACTTTATTTCATTTCTTTAATTTCGATGTAAAAATAGAACAAACGACTTCTCTTTCGACCTTCATTATTATACACAATTGGCATGTCGAGAAATTTCTAGAAGTAATCATAATGTGAATGAATATTGCACGACTGTTCACTGCAGCAACATTGTATTTTCTAAAATCCCCAAGTGTTTCTCATATTAATAAGAAACTCGGAAAGTTGAAAATGAATATGGTTTATGCGTTGGAAATTCACGAAGAATTGAATCGCTAACTTTTTTCTTTCCAGACACTCAATTTTATCCAATTTTTAACTTCTCAAGTATTTTCCATGCGAAATATTTTGTTACACCAGCGACATAACAACGTTCATAATCAGGAATAATGTAACATCCTCATTCTGAATT
The DNA here is from genome assembly GCA_018881525.1 of Meteorus sp. PSUC_FEM 10030008. Lineage (NCBI taxonomy): Eukaryota > Metazoa > Arthropoda > Insecta > Hymenoptera > Braconidae > Meteorus > Meteorus sp. PSUC_FEM 10030008. The sequence continues at coordinate 14,217 of JABMBR010012802.1, read as the reverse complement.
TGCATTATAAAATTTAATAAACATAATTTAATCCCACCGCATAACTTCATTTCAACTACCAGATAAAAATTTCCTAAAAAAATCCAACTGGATTTTAAATTAAGACTTTAATACAAACAATATGCTACAACATCATATCTTGTTGTTTCACTCTTACACAAACAGGTATTAATACCACCAAAAATAGTTAACAAAAACGCTAAACAAATTTTAATACATCCAATATAAATACTCAATCATTCCTACACAAACATCCCTTAGTTTATCTCATGTACTGAAATTAAATTCTTGATCACAATTTATGATTGTGGGGCCAATAATTTCTCACCGCGAAATCCCCAAATGCAAATCCGCAAATTGATATTCAAATGAACAAATTTACGTGTGAAATGAATTCTTAAATGAAAGTGTCACACTATTCAACTAAATATGTCTCACGTGTCATGTAACATTCAATGAGCAGCCATTAAAAGCTTCAACAGATGTACGAAATTACAACTGACCCCTACAATGATGGTTATTTATACATATATATTGTGGTATTAGTACACTTATTATACAACATGACCTCGAAACCAAAAAGCCCAAATGGCTGCAGTATGCTGTGTAGGCACACTACCATAGCCATTGCGGTTCGAACAATAACCCTACATTGGATGAAACCATTTTGCTACCTCAAACGAACAACTCAAAACAACTTTCGCACTTGCTATCTGTTACTCTATTTATCTAGACTATTCATGTACACATCTAATGTACATCTATACATATCAGTTCACCTCCATTTTCCGACCTGGTTAGTTTCTCTACACCCAAATTCTCCTTTACCGCGTTTTGCTTTCTAGCTGAACCGAAACAGTTACGTGCTCGCGTTTCATCGTTATCCCAAAATTATTCATACTCATCCTCTTAGTTATGTTGTACAGTGTGTGTAGAATGCACCACGAACAAGTATGAATCAAATTCACACAGTTAATCATTTCGAATACACAGAAGAAAATTTGCGATTTTAATAGTAAGTTCCTTTATTGATTTTTCTATTTTTTGTCACTGAATCACAATATTTATTGAGTCGTTTTTATTATATTCGAGTTACATTCAGAGAGTTGAAGTATTTTCCACAATTATTGCATGAACATTTTTTTTATTTCTTTCATCCCTCTGGAAAAAATTAATTCATTTTCGTTTCTTTCTGCGACTTTGTCCTAGTTGAAAGGCGAATTGTTTTGTATTTGAATAATTCTAAAGACTGGAAATAAGTGAACACGTAAACAAACCACATAATGTCAGATTGAATTGAGAATAAACAACAATTTGTTCGATAAAATATTATATTTATCGTTTGATACTTTTTGTGCCGTATCAAAGAACATTGAGCTTTGTGCAAACTGATATGTGTAATACGTGACTGTGTAAAGAATGAAGTGTAGTAATCGACAAACCTGGAAATACGCTCCTTAAAGGTAGTAACGAGGAACAATAGAAAATGCACGGGCGGGGTGGAAAAAAAATAACGAGAAGCAGAGGGTCGATTCTTTTGCGGGAAATGAAAGAGTGAAATGAGCACTTTTATTCTTTATTCTACTCACGGAGCACAAAGACGAGAATACGTGACGAAAATTTTTCTACCTTTTAGGATGATTACGGACATTTGATATGATTTTTACAGAAAACGCTTTCGCTAATTTTTTTCTGTTACAAATTGTCATTATCAGAAAATTGGGATATTTATTACACTTGTAAAATAAATAACTTTCAATGTGTCTTCTGATTTTGCAATGAATAATCTCAGCTAATTTAATTCAATAATCAGAAATTTTTCATCATGATTTCCGAAATTTGAAGGGTGAAATCGACCATTGCGATAATTGATAAAAACATTCTCATTATTTTCAAGCTACGACAACTTACAGCTTTGCTCTTTTTTTCCTCTCATTCAAGATTTTATACAGCACAAAAAATTTATCCATCTAAATCTGATTCAATTTCGCCGAATCGCGCCTGAATTTAATCGAGCATGGAACTGAAATGTCTTCAGCTTCTGCCTGTAACGCCCAAGAGCTTTTATATATATATATGTATAAAGTTTATATATATATTGGAGTTTATGTGTGTATCAGTTTCGATACCTTCATCAGAACAGTATCCAATCTCACAGACTCACCGCCGTGAAACTTTATGTACAGAGGATAATTAATGAAATCCGAAACGTTTCGTGATCCTCTGAAGAGACTCTTCATCCTTCATTGTCAATTAATTCGTCGCCTTTTCAATAACATAAATGCTCTTCATATATCAATTAGATCAATCAATTCAGACTCTACATTTAACTGCACTGATGAGATATTGATGAGACATTCCAGTTTTTTATTATAAATTCAACAAAATATGAAAACCACAAGACAATCAGTCATTTTACTGTAACAAATGTTTGTCCAATCATCGAAACGGATAAACAATCGATAAAAAATTGAGAGAAAAAAAAAATTAAGAAGTGGATCAACAAAATTTGCTTCCATCATGACAGTCACTCTGTACATCTGCTAAAGACATACATTATATATATATGAACAGAACTTGGAAGCTAACAAAGATTTATAGCAAACGGCTTGCCGCTAAACTTGTGCCCATATACCCGATAAAAAGTCGACTGCCCATGGCGTACTCGATCTCGAAAATTCCTAATAAATCTTCGCGCTTGGATTTACGAACGCGTCCGTAGCCAATATAGAGGGATTCAGTTTACTGAAGCGTATATGTGTGTGAAATGCATCCAAGGAAGAATTTCTGTGAAGGCACATGATAAAAATAATCTAAATTCAAGCAAATAGTCCTTTTGCACATAAATATGCTGATACGAAAATTCTATATACACGAAAATATATGCGGTTCATATTCTTCGTGTATTCAACATCAAATTTTTCTGAGAATTATTCACGAAGTGAAAAATCAACGATCTCAGGTATAAAAATCGCAGAAGGCACACAGATTTTCGTTCATTGATTTTATTCGTTCTTATTATTTCAATAGATACTTTCAATAGTTTTCACTGATCCATCAAATGTAAAATCATCATTCAAATGTTACAATAATTCAGAGAGAACCATTCAAAACAATTGAATGGATACATCGAAGGATTGAAATGTTTGACTTTGTGACAGCTTCGTTTATCAACATCCATCACAAACATTCATTGTAATTCACTATCTTTTGTGACCCCTGTTGTTCAATATTCAAGATGAAAAATTGAAACAGAGAGATCGCACTCAGTTAATCATGGATGTGTTATTCAATAATATATCTGTATTTTGCTGTTGTTTGACCTCGATGCAAATCATTGAAACAGAGTTGGATGTTACAGTTCACAATGCGTGACAAGCTGATGCAAGATAACGAACGAATATCGGAGAGATCGAAAACTAGAATTTGAATTAACGACTGTCAACGGACGCTAATATCCTGTCGCGCGTGAGCCAATTACTTTCCTGTCCCATTTTTGTATAGCTAACGGCTGTGTGAATGTTGAGAGTCATTGGCCCATGTGTGTGTGTGTCAGTGTGTGAGTGTGTAGAAAGAAAAAAGAGTCATGAATCGACTCGTAAATCCGTGAATGGAAAAAAAAGGAGAGAGCAAAAAATTACACAACAAAACAAACAAAAAACGACCGGGTGTCGCAACTGAACCGATAACCAATCCCACCCTGATCGATCCGATTTTAGTCGTTCGCTTTCATTCTAACTAAAGCCGCGCCTGACTGACGATGTGCGAAGTTCAATATAGACAAATGGATAATGTGCGAAACAACTCCATCCATATATATTTGATTTGTAGTGAAATTACAAAGTAATTTCATGCTGTACCGCATTTTTTCCCTATTATGATACTGTGCACAAGTGCGAAGGGTGTGTGTTTCCACAAATTTGAATTTTCGCGACTTGACAGGATAAAAAAAAATCTGATGGATTCGACATGATCACACTACGAAAATATTCTTCTCCAAAATGATTCGCACCCCCTTCTCTACAATCCCGATTTATCAGAATATTTTTGGTAGTGCGAGAAATCCCATGTGAAATAAAATCGATTATGTCACTCTTCCAACATTTCACTGTCTTAATTACGGATAAAATTCAATTTAAGTTTCTCTTGATGATGGCAGTCTACTGTAGAAAATCTCCCTCTCAATAATTTTTTACCCTGAATTTTTATTCATGGTCGACGAGCAACATGGGCAGTAGAGGCACCGCTTTCGCTCCATAAATTCCATGAAAAGTTACATGAGTGTCTGTAACAATTATGAACACTCATGTAAAAAATTGTAAGAAATATTTTTTCATATGGAACACTAGATATTCCCTGGAAAAAAACAAAAAATAAAATACGAATGAAAATTCTCTCATAATAATTATCACTCCACAGATGTATAATTTGATGAAACAGTTCCACAACCGTTCGCATCGTTGCCAACATATAAATCACACTGCAATAATTATTGAATCTGGAATAGTATCAGGCTTTACTACCATATCATATGTGTCAAATCAATGAATAATACTTATCACATTTCACACATGGAGCAATATCATAGTGCGTATAATAGCGGCAGTGTAGTGGTACTAATTTCATTGCTTTCTACCACCTGGTCGGTGTGGTTAACTGCCAGTAAAATTTTAACCACCCGCATATGCCCATCTCTTTCGGTAACCACACACATCGCTTTTGTCATGTCGATGATCGCATCAACTAAACGACTGTGGTTATTAGCTCTTGCAGGAAATAATATCCCACACATAACCTCCTATCATATCATTCCCATTGTATATCTGTTTGATATGCATATGAATAAATTCCGAAATTCTTTCTTTCCCCAGTTCCCACAAAAAAAGCAGAAATTATACATGAAAATCTGAAACATAAGACACGCAAAGAAATTATTCCCAGACGACTGAATTTATTCAAATGGAAAATAAAAATATGAATCTCTCCAAGCTCATTCATGTGAAATAAATCTCCCACATCACCAGACGTTGGACTGAGTCTATTTTTGGATCTGATATATCTAGAACGTGGTATGAGTGATGGTGAATTATCAAAGTATCGTGAAATTTCAAGATGTACAATACAACATTCCATTAATAAACCAACCTTTTATCAGTACTTGTAGGAAAAATATTCAGAAATGTCGTAGAATTGAAGAACTAGCGGAAAATTAACTTCGTGAATATATTCCGAATATAATTGGTTTGTACAACGTTCCTTGAATTAGTGCTCTTCACAAATTCAAACAGACTACATTCAACCATATTACACCACAACAGTCATAGACACTGGTGGTTACCTAGACGATTCTCTGACGTTAATGAACAATTGTTCATCCAAATAATATACATAATGAGAAAAACAAATTAAAACCAAATAATTACTCTGCACAATAAGTCTAGAATTCTTTGTGAAAACATGAAAAATGAATAATCAATTTATATCATCCCTCATTAAAAATACATCTAACATAATTCACGTGTTTACATTATAATTTGTGAGTTAAAGAAATGACGATCAATTTTTCCCTTTCACGAGTGCAGTAGACGAGGTGGTTAATTGTGAGATCCATAGGGCAGATGCTCAACGTAACAAGCGCGCGAGCCATTTCCCTGGCAATTTATTACATTTTCTTTCACAACTAGACGTGCGATAGTCAGAGGGCTTCGAGAACGGGTCGCGCTGGGCTCGCGCACGCAAAATGGGTAGCCACAACCGGCAATGGATACGATGCTACTCGCTTTACTCATACCATCACAGTAATGTATAAATATATATCTGCATATACAAAGCTTCTTGCTCATTTCACTGTGTGCGCACTAGGCGCGCTAGAGCGCTAACGCTACCTCATGTGATAAATATACATCTAGCAAGGACCATTTGTTTTGGCGCATTGTGTTATGGCAAAGCCCGAAGCCCTGAACAGGATCATCCGTCTCGTCGACTGTTTTTCTTTAGGGGAACTGGCTCTAGACGCAACGTATCTTTTATATATGTTTATATGTGTGGAGCTTCTTCTTTTCTCGCAATCTTCACTCGTCATTGTCCCCAACTTCACTACGCTATGAGCTTTACATTCAGGGCGAATAATCGAGGGACACCTTTCCTCTTTCCATTTTATTTCCATGTGTGAAATTTGATATTCTGGAATATTGTTACGAGAATAGATAGCGAGTTCATAGATCAGTGAATTATGGTTGTATGAATGAGTGAAAGATGGTGAATTGGATAGTGAGTATCGTTATGGAATGGTGAGCACAACAATATTTATTGGACAGTGTGAAAAAAAATATTTTCAAGGGTATGGTGGGGTTTCTGAGCTTCTGCTTCCTGGGAAATCTGGAGAATTTACTGGACTAGATGCTGATGATAATCAGGTGTACATAAAAATTGGTGTATCAGATGATGAATTTGATGATTCATTTTGTATTATAGTGAATTGCTCTTAACTGTAATTACAAGAATTTTATTTGTTTGACTCTTCCACTTTGCATTAAATTCAGAATCTATCTAGGAAGTTATCTTCTGTGCTATTTTCCCAACTAACCTTTTCTCAGCTCGTCCTTTCGAATCGAATATTCATTGTATTGATATTCTTTTTATCGTACATGTGACTTTGTACGCAGGAAAATTCCGCTATATATTTGTGTATCGATTGAAGTCTTATCAATGTATCTGTACATTCTGAAATCCCTAAAATGTCTTCGGTTGGTGCGAATCCATATAATTCAACGTTACATTTTTTTTTCTCTTATCTACGAACATAAAACTACGATTGAATAAATTTTCAAGTGTGTGTAATGTTTTTAGATGTACTGATATTCATTTGTAAATCAATTATCGTTTCGAATAATTCATAGTAACTTAATCGTTCATTCATCTGGAAGTAAAATTATCTATCAGAGCTTTGAAACAGTGTTGAATATTTTTTATCGCAATAAATTATAACGAGCAAGTGTGCTTCATTAATTCTAATTTGCCATTATATTATGTACGCGAGTTTTCTAAGGATTGCGCCATTGGAAGCTTTTTCGCGCGTGAGGTGAAATATAATAAATTATTGCCTAGTAGAAAATACGATAAAGTAGGTGTAGCCATCTCTCCAACGAACTGGTAAAGCCAACTCTCAAACTTTTGCAAAGTAACCATGTGGAATTGTATGCGCACACAAGTTTTATGTGCTTCTGATACTTCAGAACTAATTCCAGAAAATCACTCAGATCTTCAGTCTTTATTACATCAAAGCTCCACATTTTTCATTTGAAACTCAGCCGCAAACTCACCAACTGATTTTTCAGGATATTCACACTCGTCTACATATCTCTTTGAAATTCAATTTCATATGAAATTTCAATATGAATTGTTTCTATAACTCATTTTATTCATGAATAAAACACAGATATTGCATTTTTCTTTCATGCACATACGCAGAAAATGAATAAACAATATTAAATTTTAACAAAGGAAGCAAGATTAATGATAAATCTTTGTGACGGAAGCTTGATCAATGTCTGTGTGCTTTATTGGTAGATTAAACGTTACACACAGCTGTCGCGCACACGAACAAGACACAACGTAAAAGTTAATACTTCGCTTGAATTTGAGCTTTTTTGTTCTTCACTATCTTCCGTACATCACTGAATTTCTATTGAAAAAGAAAAATTCTTTTCACATTATGTTGTCATTTGTAATTTCGTATTAATCACTAGTGCTTTAGTTATATCGCATTGTTCTAAATCTTCGCGGATGGAAGTAACTCATCAGTTGCCTGACTAAATTTACCTCATTGGTGAGAGAGGCTTATGCGAAATCCACTGAAATTCTGCTGTGTCGATGTTAGACTGTGTTAATTATTCTATTACAGCCACACTTTTACATGATTTTCGGATAAAATAAGTCCTAGTCATTTCCTCCCTGATAATTTGTAATCTAATTATGATACCATGAGTGAATATTTATTACCAACCGAAACCATATCAACCTGTTAACGGTTATCATCAATTGTGAATGAAAAAACTGTTTTTACAGACGGGGAAAATTCCATCAACGTTGCTGAATGTAATTTTCCTTGACTCATCTGAAGCATTGAGTCCTTAAATGAATGAAGTCACTTTCGTTTAACATACGTCTTCTATTAAATATATTCAAGGAGAAAATGGAAAGCAAAGGGAATGCTTGAAACGAATTTTTTTTCCTCAAAGAAATTACGTAACTTTGTGAAGTACCACATTGAAGTGTACAGTCGCGTTAGTATAAAGTCGACTAGCTCGAGTATCAAGTTCTGTTTGTTGACGTTTCATCAGTGAGAACATCGACAGTTTGTATCAGATGTCAAAGAGATGGATGGATGATACGACAGTACATCCTTGCTCGAAGATATATTTGGACTTGATATTTAAATACAGAGAATAAAATAAAATTTGCATTATTGTTCATAAAATCATGTAATACAATTTTCTACAATTTTTTGCGACAAATAATTTAAAAACTTAGACTGTGTCTTTGAGTGAACATAAATGTTGATAGGAAAGCCAGGCAAGAGCCAGTTTAACGTCGCGATGAAAATTGTAAGCTTAAGCCGTTGCACACACGTCATTGTATCGCCTTCATCCAAAGTTGGATGGCTGTGTTGTGCGCACAAGTGGTTACCACATGTTTCTCACACAATGCTTAGTCAAGTATAGGCGTGTCTTTTCGCTTCTTGACCGCGACAGTTGCGAACAAAAAGTATTGTTGCACTTTTTCAATATATAGATATACTGAAAACGTTGTGGTACGTCGCTTTTATATCTCGCCGGAAGTTTTTGCTATCTCACACTTTTTCTCATTCACTCTCTCTTCTTCTTCCATGCACAAAAGAAGAGAAAAGGCCACTGAAATGCACCAACGATGAGGAAAAAATTGCGACAAAGAGTTATCCAGTGAATGCATATTTGATGATGGAAAATTGTAGATTTTTTTTTTTTTTTCATCGTGTAATAAAAAAAAAGTAATTGTATATTCAGAGGTATGAATGTAAATAATGAAATTTTAGTTTGTTATGTGAATATATCTGATTTCATTGACGTATGTAAATATTGCATTTTATTGGAAATTGGAAACAGTCTGTTGACACAAATCCAGCAGCAAACATGTGTCATCTAAAAATCATATGAAAAATCATGGATACAATTTTTCACGTGAAGGAATCTATTATGTAAATTTTATAAATAATTTAATTTTTACGAATGCAATAGACGAGTGAGATTTGCTATTTTCGTTATTTTATTCATCTAATTCACATACCAGTGTACTAAAACTCATGCAGGTCTAAAATTTACGAGAATTCAAGTCGAATGCTTGAGACGCATGAAATATCATTTCAAGAATGCGAATTCTAACGGGAAATCTTCCACCATGAAAATAATGTATCTGAATTCGTCAGTATTCACTTATGTTTACTATGTTCACATTATAATATTCCATGATATCAACAGTTGCAAAATATTTTCCTACATTTACCAATCACAAACTGCTCAATTGCAAAAAATGGCCTGTTTATTCAACTGTCAATAGATCCAAAATTATTTATGAAAGTAGAAATAACAGCAGAGAATATTAATCAACACATTGACACTGGATGTTTACTCACCAAAAATCAATAGTTGATACAAATTAATTCCCCAAAAGTATACCGAATAATACTGACAAGTATTGAGGTACACCTGACATAAACTTTGACGTAACCTGATGGAAAAGCTCCAAGATATACCCGCACGACCTTTATAGCGACCTTATTTCCTAGAATGATCGTCGAGATAAATTGAAGAGGAAGGATTCGTGCAACTATATATACAGCTGTGAGGGTATAACACATGGGTGTTATAACCTTATGGGTTGGCAGAATATATCTCTTGATACCGAGAGCTTCGGGGTCACTGCAGCGTTCCATCTTAACCTATAACTTTTCGAGTGGAATTAAAAAGAAAAGCTCGATATATCAAGAAAATTAGTTTGTGCTTCTTTGTGATCGCACTCGCATGTACAACCTCATGTGATCGTTATACAGGTTCGGATTTTTTCCATTAATTTAAACAATCGAAATGAATCATCGAATGATATCAACAATAAATCTTCATTTTATTTTCTAATTCAACCTATAAAAATACTTTGTATGATCACGAATGTTCTGAGTGCTTTAAATTTAATTGTAATGTACCCTTCAATATTTTTCGTTTTTGTATGAATATTCCGTGGCTTTTTGGAAATTATTTCATCATGGTGGGCAAAAACAATTCTCATAAGCTAAATAGTTTGTCGTTATGTTGAATAATACACATAGATGCGTACATTTTGAGCGATATTTCATTCTCCGCATGGAGTGGACATCTAGCGCCAAGCAAATAAACAATCTCACGAAATGTATGTGACGTTTATATGCATATATTTGTCGTAGTCTGCACGAGGGAAATTTAGTTATGCATCGTTTGTGTTTGTGTGCATTCAGGTGAATATTGTGCTGTAGTCTGCTCTGCGAAATTTTGCTAAGATAACAAAGCAAGTATTGATGTAAAAATAAAAATAGCAAATCAATTCATTATGATCAATTGAAAACACCTGGATTAATTGGCTGATATCAATTTCCTTGTTGTAGAGTGTTAATCTAACAGTACTGTAAGTATCCCAAATTGAGATCACATTCTACAATTCCTTCATCAGTTTCACGAAGTACCAACTTGTCTTCCTACCACAAGGAATGGAGGTTAATTAGTGATAATTCCGTGCGAGCATAATTAGAAGTAATAGTGGTAAATGAAAAATAAAAGATAAACGATGATAGTTCTTGCACTACGATAATTCATTTAATCAAAATTTTCTTGCAATTGTGTCAAATGATTATACGAATAATTGTGAATAATAACTTTCCGCAACAATAATTGAATATATTGTACTAAATTTTGTTGATGGATGTTCTCATAATTTCCCAAATTAATTCCCACTTCTACTTCGCGTTGCATTCATCTCATAGTTCACAATTGCACCACTCAAATTCCAAATTTAATCATAAATAAATCAAATGTATAAATTACTAAGATCACTGGCTGTACAATTTACCTAATGTACATTGAAATTGTGAGTACTCACTCAGATGATGAATTTCAATCAATTTCCTCAAATGTGTACCGATTACGAAATGAACAGACATTTACCATTTCATAATTTACCCATCAAGCTACATATTTGAGATGGTAAATGTATCAATACAGATATTGCAGTTTCATATCCATGCATTGAGTTTCATTGAGCATTGATTTATTTATGTATGAATACATATGCGGACATTCAAAGAAGTAGTTTGTAATACGAACCTATATTTGCAATTGAAACGCGCAATGAACATACTCAGATATTTGAGAGGAACACGTTCAGCGATTGGTACGTGCTTCCCGGGGGCTTCACAGTTCGATGAGGCGCAACACGATAAAGCGAACTCAGAAGTTATATCCTCAACCCCTTGCCAGCTGAGACTTTATGGGGACTTTATGCTCATTGGTCTCCAGAGCATGAGAGAGATTGAGTAGTTATTAAAAATACTTTTTTTTTCTAACAGCAACATAAATTGATTTTTGTCTTCATCTGCTTCACTTTTATTCAGATAAAATGTAAATGATCAAAAAGCTACTCAACTTTATCGTAGAACAGTCATGAAGAACTTTCAATGCAGTCGTAAATGAATTGAGATGTTTTGAATTTGATTTGTCAATTTATATATAAAGCACATCTACAAAAGAAATAAATATTCGGAAACAGAAGGTTGATGTTATTGTTGAGAACGATGTGATCCACAGAAAAATATTTGCTGCATCAAAGTATTTTTCCAACGCTTCCCAAACTTTTATTTTGATATAATTAGATGAAAACTGAAGTCGACTTAAATTATTCTAGCATGCAACATCTCATGCTACAGAAGTAATAACTAGATTATTATTCAAATATGTGTCATAAATACAAGCTGGGCATCAGAGAAACTGCGTAATTAAATAAATTATGCAGCTTGTGGCGTTGGGAATTTTGGAACTGGATATTTCGTAGTAGAGTAAACCACGAATGAAGACATTAAGCTCGGCCATGGATAGCATATACTTTGAGCTAATGGAAATCATTCTATATTCTTCTTACTCAAGCTTTAGTGGTTCATTTTTTGAAAGTGCATTAAGAATGCACTTCCAACAACATCAGTGGTAATGTAATGCCATATCATTTCCACTGTGCTCTCTTACGTTCACATTTTCTTATTTTCACTTGCCCATGTTCCATTCTAATCGACTATTAAAGATCCACTTTCCCTTGCACAATCCTTTTACTCTAAATGATCATCATTATTTAAAGAAATTTGAAAAAGGAACGAATGGCGATTAAATAGAATGTAGAAGAGAGAATAGAACAGACTTGTGTGAAAATCTTGAACTGCTCGCGAGACTCTGTCGAGTGATTGAGCTGCATTAAAGGAGGAACATCATCCGACAGATCGAAGGGTTATCAATTGATATTAGAAAGATGAACGGCTTTTTGTTCTCATGAATCTATTGAGAAATGGATTCACATCGTATGATATAACAACACTGCTAACAGTATTGACTGCGAAATCAAAAACAAATACAAAGCAATGAGTATCCGTTCGGTTTTAATTTATTTATCATCGAGGGAACACAGTTCATAAAACTTATAAATTGTGAAAAATCGAGTATGTGCGGATTTATTCAACAAATTCAAATGGCTATTCAGCTGAGATTTTTTCGCTCTCTAAAAATAAACATTGAATGCTCTCCAATGCAGTATTTGTGTTCTCAAGATGAAAATGACTTTGGTGAAACTGTCAATTTATTTCTATTGACATCTGTATAATACAAATTTCCATATATTCACAAGTTTATAGAACACCTGTTCCAGTTTGTGAATTTCACCGCAGGTGAAATGTGCAAATATAAATTATACTTACTTTGACCTAAATTTAATGCTCAGAATATAATTTGCATCTTACTGATCAATATTAACATGAGGACCAGTACATTCAGTTATCATCAAGCGGAATATTGAAAATCAATAATAACTTTGAAATATAAATTTACAAACAGATATTCATGTGTGAAAGTTATTGATTCAACTGGATGAATTGCAAACATTTTGATGGATAAATTTTTACATAATGAAACGACCTTAAAACGTTCAATCCACTTCATTGAATATTGATATTCATATTTATTATAAAATGTCAATAAACTTACTCTGCACTAGTGAACAGTTGTAGGAAGTTTTGTGGTCGTCACCAATTTGTTCAAAGTGACGCAAGTTAATTGTAGAATTTTCATGGTGATGTTGATGACAATTAGCGATAACAATTGCAACTGTTGCCAGCATAAATAATAATCGCAACTCCCATACCGATCCCGGTGACATTCTCCTCGAATTTTCGCATCCCCTGTTAATTCTTCGTTGCACACCAACTCCCAGTTATACGTTAATCAAGTTAGTCTTGATCTCGTTCATCCTGTAAAATTAAATTTAACTATCACTAAATGAAAGATAAATTGAAAGATATTAAATATTATTTTTTCCAATTAAGTTTCACGAGTTGTAATTTTTATTCCATTATTAAATTAAGATTGTGAATTGTAAAAGTAGAAATGATCCCATTGGACTTTTTGCTGAAGATATCGGATAAAATCTCAATCAAACATGATGAAAACATGAGGATTGACAATTAAATGCGGATTTTACTCGAGTGCCAGTTAACGATCTATCTGACCGCGCCGGAAATAGCACTTCATTTGTGGCCATACCCTCAACCAGAATAAATTTGTAATTATATACGATCAATATGTATATCATGGCCGCCATTGACTATATAAAGTTATACTCAATTGATTCTCATCAAGTATTTATACAACTCGGATATATTGAATGAAAAAAAAAAAATTCTATCTGCTCTGTATATTCAATTCATTAATTTATTAATCATTTGATAAAATTATGATTGTGAATATATAATCATTATCGAATGAAATTTATTATTCTTTTATCATTAATTCAAAATTATTGGTGTCAGTCAATATATATCGATTCCAAATAATGTTTCCTCTATAATGAATGGTTATAGCTTGTGTCTTTATCTGTGTACATACCTATATATATATATAT
>JABMBR010012791.1:0-36190 GCA_018881525.1 Meteorus sp. PSUC_FEM 10030008 | reverse complement strand
ATATATATATATATTTATAATACATTCCTTCACGTTTTGAGATACAACTCTTTTGTTTTGGTTTGTATCCATCTGAACATACGAAAGTTTCACTGAATTTAAGCTTTAAAGAAAAATGGACGGGAGTTGCTGTGTGTTTGGAAGCGAACAAAGCTAACGTGCGGATGTATATTCATATTATCGTTATATATTTATGTTCCCATATGCAACCATGTTTTTTTATGTATAACATAAAGGTTTGGGATGAAGTAGTCGAGTGGAAGAGAGAAAAATGCATGTGGGTGAATTGAGATAGACGCAGTGTATGGCTGTGGTGAATACGGAAGATCTAACGCAAGACGCAACATGCACGCATACCGCATACCGCATCCGACTATGTTTATATGTCTATGTATGTATACATATGTGCATATGTAATAATGACTCCAGAGTCACATGCGGCAAGGGCGGGTTTTATTCATGAGATGCAACGCGACACAACCAAGTTTATCCTCACCAACCCTTCAAAAGTGCCGTAATATAACGTCATCTATTATTTATATGGAAAAAAGCGATTATCGGAAAAACTTTGAGCTTTTTCGCTGGTATGGCTGTGAGCAAGCACGAGCATGCATGAATATATTTCGGTATTTAAATGAGACACAATTTATTGTAGAGTTTGCAGTTAATGTTGGTATTGAACGGGTACATTTGGAATAGATAGTTGAAATTATTCTGAGAATTTGTGATTGATTTTATCGGAAGAAAGCGAGAGGGAGTAGGATGTTTTTTCTGTCAAGATCACATGGAAGTATCGCGGTAATTTTAATTTTTTTTTTTTTTTTGATTGAGGCGATGTGGATAAACGCGAATAATATTTTATATTATCTCGTGGTCTTTTGAGTTCAGCATGTTGTCAAGCCGTACTCAGGTAAATGTGAGGATAACGGCGGTTAAAAAAGAAGAAAGGGAGAATGATAATATCTTGAGGGTGGCTGATGATCTCGCGTTTTTGAGGGGAAAGAATACACTCAATGTTACACTGTGTGTTATGTGAAAGAATTTGTTTCATCTGTGGTTGAAATAAGAGATGGGCACCATGGATAAGTCCCGAAAGCTTTTGATGAGGAAGTAAAAAGTGGAGATGTGAGGAGGTTAAAGCGATGACCTTTGCTTCAATCTGTCTGACACTCGTGACGGTGGTTCAAAGAAGATTCGATCAAGATAGCAGTGTGTGATAATGATAAGTAGAAAATAATTTATTGTTTTCTTATAATGTTGCTGATTGTTAATGTGAGGTGAACTCATGTAGTCGTGTTAAACCGTTTCGTAATCTTTCCGGTTTGGAGATTTCACTCGCAACATTTAGATAAATTCTGTGTGATATTTTCATCGACATGTAGTTGGGCATTTTTCAAAAATGTGAGAATTGAATTGAAGTGGATGTGAGACTCTTGTGTGGATGGATTTGTAAACTGATTTCGTGGTTTGAATTGTCGAAATGATGATGGACGATATTCTGTTGAAATATTCACTGTTATTATAAAATGATATGTTGGTATTATCGAACTTATATTGCGCGCCAATAAATACGGGAGGATCCTTGGCTACCACTCCCCATCACTTATTTCTTATTCTCGTAAAAAATACTTGGCAGTATGAAGAGCGTATGGTTATTGATCACCGTTCTAACTATTGTGGCGACGTTGGATTAGCATTGGAGATGCAGCGATGAATTGAGCGAGTCGAAGCTTAGGATCAGTAAGAATAAAATATTGACGAAATTCATTTGGATGAATTAACTATCAAGGAATCGATAATCAACTTTAAGCAGACTTCAGAAAGGTTTATCCAGAACGGTGTATCCAGACTGAGGGTGGAGAATGACGCTATTGGTGTTACATGACTATTTACATCACCCTAGGTGGAAAGTAAATTGGTTCAAGTGCTGGGGTAAATTGGGTACGACAAGAGCAGAGGGTTGTAGTGATTGGACTTTTTGCATCTCTACGTTTTTTCACATGAGCTCAGACTTTTTCTCTCACAAAAAGTATTCGAAATTGAATGCAGACCTGATTGTTATTATTAACGAAGACATAATTGTCAAATGTTGTGCTTCAATGACCGTTATTGTTCCTAATGTATCTCCATTGGAAAATTTTGTGTTGATTGATTGGAAACCATGTTATTTACCATTATCGAAACATTATTCAGCCTGTTACAATAATTAGTTACTGCGTACTATGAATGTTAACATTGTTGAAATAAATGATTTTCCCACAACAGATAATTAATTCATGATCGGAAATTAATTCAATTGCATACGATTGATGGCAAAATCAGTTATTGATGTACAGCGGAAATATTATGAATTTATTGGGTGATTGAGTGTAACATAGTCTTGATATTGTTGCTCAATTTATACATATGGGAAAAATCAATGTGAATGATTGTTCATTCCATTCATTAGTAAACAAAAAGGATAGTGCTAATAACATTTTGTATTATGCCATTGTGGGACACAATTTTGGTTTGTCCATCGAAATCCTTTCAAATTAACTACAATGATTTACATTTGTAATTGAAATTAATTTAATAGACTAGACATTTCCATTTTCAATTATTTATATTCAATGTATGATTAAAAATTACATAATTTGTCTATTTTATGCTTTGCATTTCGGATCATGAGATTATAATCATGCGGATTATGCAGTGTTCGATTATTTTTCCGTATTTCAAACATGGGTTGTTCACCTTGTGGAAATAATTTACTGGCAGTTCATGCAATATATTAACAGTTGATAGGACATGAAGTTAATCATGATGCAATAAATATTTACTTGGCCACAACTGAGTCATGTTATGTTTCATCTGCAGATAAACATATTTGTCGATGGTCATTTGATATTTTTGTAACGATTTTTCAATATAATTGCGCATAGATATGTTTTCGGTTTGGTGGATAAATCGAATGAATCCAGGTACCAAACATTCGGGAACAAAAATGCATATGCACGCTAATCAAATGTTTATTTGTAGGTGAATGAATAATAAATATTTCCCATGAAAATTGGCAGAAATAATAAAAATGGATGTATGAAAATATGACGAAAACCAATCAAACAGTTGCGAGTTGTGGATATAAATTGTGTATTGTTCAATCCGTAAATTAGATTCAGTAACACCGTTAGTATCATTCATGTCGAGTGACATTATGAAATCTATAGGTGTGGGCACGTTGAAGACGTGGGTAATACTGAGAACGTTATGCTCAGTCAGAGCTTTCTCCTCTGAGCCAAAAATAAATTACATTAATTTCACATGAAAAGCTTTGTGTCAATCAAATACAGTGAATTAATTCTCATTACATCGATGTTATGATTTTGTTATTAAATCAATAGTTGATGTGTTCAATAATTTTTTATACATTTGATGTAAGTACTAACATCATGTTGTGTACGTAGTGCCTTCACTATTCCATATTTTTATTGACACTACAAAAATATGTACAAAGCAATTCTTGACATAATTACGATGGAACTGTTGTCGAAGTAAATCGTCAAACAATACTGCGGAATTCAGAATGTCGTAATGCGCTATTATAATTGTTGATATAATTCTTTGAACAATTGTAAGAAATTCATTCGACTGATATTTATTTCTATGAAACTTACCCAGAAATTTTATTCAGCTGATTCTTTCCAACTCGGTGAATGCCACAAATAAAACAAAACGAATTGGGAACCGTTAGTAAATGACATCGCGTGGTTGATTGTATCAAGAAATGAGTACAGTATGAACAAAAAGATTCATAGATCCTACAATTGCGAATTCTCGAGTCTTGAGTAAAAAAATTATTACAATTTTCATGGCATTAAAAAATTTTTCACAATGTGCAAAATCGCTGTCATTCGATGTTGTTTATCAATTGCATATCTGTCATGAAATATTTTTCACGCGACTACATATATAATCATCGTATCAACCTCTTTAATCCATACTCGTAGAGAAACTCCATGACACGTTACAATGTGCGCACTATCCTGAATATTTACATTGCAAAAAAATTTCTGTATATTTACTGTTTGCTTTATGCGCGTTTAAACGATATCACAGGTGTGAGAGTCTTACGGTTCTTGCTTTTGTATGTAATTATATAGATATATATATGTGTGTGTGCATGTGCACACGTCTATATGAGCGCATACGTGATTTTTTACCAGTAAATAATCGAACGCAGTATAGAAAATGTAATAGTCGACACCGCCCTTTGCATTGGCGTATATGTTAATGTTTGGCTTTTACCTCTTCTTGTATTGCCGGCTTGCATGCAAATCGTCGGTAAAAGCGCCATACTGAGTGCATTCCACAAAGGATAACGAGCGCGCTTGCTCATTCGCTATAGCATGTGAACATAAAATAACAAAATATATGAAATTCAAATATAAAAAAATTCGATTGGGAATATTGATTGTCCTGGATATTTTTGAGGTTAACTTCTGGTATGTTCGTGTATTTATATTAATTCATATTCAACTGTGGTGTATTTATTGTATTTCATTTTTTATTTATATATAAACGCTTGATGTTCCCGAATGCGAAATGAATAACATCACCATCAGAGTGCTGTAGAAACTAAGGGGCGGCTTTAGAGCGTAAAAGGGTCCCACTTATTGCGTATTAAAGTGAGCGAGTTACGTTACGGCACGTTAGGGGTGCGGAATTTATATCGTGAATTAGCTGTTGCCTCAACATACTGAAAGCAAGAACGAAAAGTAAGCTGGAGAAGAAGCATAGACGACGTAGTAGGAGCATGTGGGGAAGTAGAACAGCAGGATGATGAGAGTGGGACACGGTGTGGGATAGTCCCGCGGGAAAACCTTGTGGGCCACACTGGGATGTGCTTTCCCAACGAACGAAAACCGCATTGCGCGACTTCCGCTCGTTCTTACGCCTCGTTGCGCCTGTCTTTCTTTGTACAGCGGTTGTGCGCTACAATACGAACCTCTTCTTCACTTCCGTTCTGTATATATGTTGTTCCATATCAGAGAGGTAGATATGTCGGTCGACAGTGGAAAGACAAAAACTACATCAGGATTTATAAACACACAGTCTGTGAGCTGTGTTGCCTAACAGAAAAACTCTGTAGATGTGTATGTATATTGCAGGATTGTTTATTACGAATATTACAAAGCGACTTCATAACCTCTTCCGAGTGTGCATGTGCTTGGTTGTTTTATTTCACTATTCGTTTCAAGTCAGCTGCGAATAACTCAGAGTTGATTCAAACGGTGCATTGAAATTTCTTTAATGATGGTATTTCATCATACGAACTGAAGGAAACTTCAAAATATATTGAATGCATCGTGATTGTTAACTGTATTGGTATTATAGATGCTCAACTTTGATAATATTAAAATTCCGAGAATGAACATTTGTTGGAATGTTCACTAAAACGTGACGGAACCTGTGCATTCTCGTTGGATTTCCTTTTGTCGGTGTCACTCATGAGAAAATGTTTTAGAAGGGTTGAATATTTCAGGTTGTCATCTTCTTATTGACTTTCAATGCTGTCACAACAATTACGCAGTTAGAGAAAATACAACGACAGTTTTCAATAAAATTGATGATGGTACAGACCCATATGTCGTCCCGTGGATTTATATACTATTCTGATCTTTTTTATACACCGGGGTACATCATGTGTGCATCTCCACCGCACAACTGCGCGGTCGTAAGGTTGTGAGTGCGCGATATGTTGAAAAGAGGACACAGAAAGGACCGCGCTGCTGAGAAGAGTACACGGCATGACCCGTGTGTATTACGTCCAGCAGTGTCAGGCGTATTTATGTATAACCCTCTCGCCCTTCATTCCGTTTACCTTCAACTTCTTCCTTTTTTTTTATTTTTTTTTTTCTTCATGTCTTCGTGCCAAATGCCTCGTGTAATGTGTGTGCGCATGCATGCACTGGCAAGCGCGCACCGATATAATGGCTCTCGAAGCTGACGGCATCTCCAGGCATATTGTGACCTTCTCTTTCGACGGGTCACTCGTATATACAAACGTCCACCTTGAAATCCCTAGTGCAACAGTGGCGTAACTAACTCTCTCTTCGTATATTGCATTTCAGTGAAATTGACTTGGGAACTTTGAGAAAATTGAAGGAACAATTTACTTTTTATGTTTATTGGCAAATCACAAAAACTCAACCTCAAAGGTGCAATTAATTGATGTTAAAATTCTGGTACACTTGCAAAGATATGGTTTGTAATTTCCAATGGAATTTTTATATGGATACATGACTGGTTATATTCCAATTATATCATATTATTATTGAAAGTGTTTGTGAAATTTTTGCAATTTTATTACTTCGCACGTGCAATATGAACAGGTCGAATATCTGTAAATAATTGGCCGAGATATCTATGCTGATGGAAGGGAGAGGTTTATACATACCCATGAAACCCACAAAATGCTTGTTGCGTTCTCCCGCACAGATTCATTTCGCAAGTAGGTACGTTGGTGAATATTATAATGTGAAGCATAGCTCTTCTTCTCATATATATTTCTGCATAATGGTACCTGTATTTTCGTTTCTTCTCTCATTCTCTTTGTTTCCACGCACGATTTTTCCTCATTATTTTTTTTTTCTACAGAAATTCCGTCAACAACTCTAGGGTTTGTTCAAATCATAGAACGTTTATGTAACTATACATCGGAATATTTTCACCATGAAGAATATACATTTGGTAATGTGAATATTCGTATTATTTTATGTAATATCTTCTGTCGACGTATTTTCAGAAGTTATGGAAATAGTAGTCGTTATTATGTATTTTAAGTGGGAATTTAAATTCGAGTACAGTTCAGTAATGGTTGGGAAGGAAAATGTATGATTCATAATTGTTTAAAAATATATTTTCATGCGGAGAATTTTATTCATCAGAGATTTGTTTCAAATGTTCTTTCATTTCATAAACTTCAGTGATCAGAATTTTTCTGAGTCGTCGAGTAATTTTGTGAATTTGTAAATTGCCAAAGTCACATCGTCGTACTGAATTTTTTCATTGCCATGATTCAGTGTGATGACCATGTTTAACATAATTTATTCCATGTCTACATGAGTAGAGAAAAAGATATGGAATATTTACCTGACTACGGAATAGATAAGAAATGTGTAGCAAATATGATCCATGAGAAAGTGGCTCCGTTGAGACTGAGTGCAACACATCTGTACCAATTTCTCGTTCACAACCGCAAGTGATACACCGAAGAAGATTGTTTTTTCTTTTCTATTTATTTTCATGTTGCTCTTTCTCTCACAGTGGCTTGTATCCCTCACTTCTTCAACCTCTTCCATACGTCAGAGCGACGTGAGCGTAAATCCCTGTGCGCTCTCTCAGGACGTCAGAGTTATTTACAGAGTGGATATAACCTACACAGAGTAAAGCGCTCGTGGCCAATGTAAAGTCGTGGTAACGAGACCACACCAACTTGCGCTCACCCGTTAGTTGGTAGTGGAATGAAAAAAAAAAAAAAGAAGAAATGAAGAAGTTTATTCATACGAAACTCAACAGTGTGACTAGTAACTCAACGCCAAAATATATCTATTTGATGCACTCACAACTGTAAATTTTTTCTCATATTTTTCCGACGAATTTATATTTCAGTGAAGTTTGGAAAAAAAGTTTTAACGAAAGCAAATAAAGAAAGGAAGAGTTAGAGAGTGTAAAGAGTTATATATTTATATATATGGAAGATGTGGATGAATGAGAGAGTGAAAGAGAGGAAAAGAGCGAGAGAGAGAGAGAGCAGGCGAAAAATTGGGACGACATCCACAACGATGTGTTCCGTAGCAGTTCAAAAACTCCATCTATACTCAAGATCTTCACTTCCGGCTGGATAAACTTGAGGATTATTGAGAATCGTATATAGTTGAAGGAGTAGATAGATAGATATAGAGAAAGCATGGATGAGTCGAGTGTAAATATATAAATAGATGTGAAAATGGAATGGTGAGATCGCGGTGGAGAAATGTCAGTCGCAGCTTATGAACGCTGTACTAAAGCCCTACAACGAGACGAGAAAGAGATGATGTTCGGACAAGCGTCCAATGCAAACCCCGTCCCCTTGACAACTCTTGTCGAGTTTAGGTACTGCTATTATCCAGTTGGGTGCACTGTGTTCAATATTGTAGAAATGTAAATTTTTATACCGGAATAAACATGTAAACTGTAATACTTTTAATAATGAATAGTAATGAAGTATGCTGGAGGAGTAACAGGGCAAATCTGGGTGAGCTGATTTTGACTCATCAAATATAATTTATTTTCTCACGATTGAAATTACTGCGGGTTTACTCCCATCTGACCTCTCCGTGTAGAATGTTTAGGGTGGATTAGTTTTGCAAGCGTTATCTGTGATCGTTCAATCAGGTGTCCAATCACTGTTCAAAGGATCAGTTTTGCATTCACCTTAACTTTATATTTTCATTATATTCATAGGATGATCTCATCATTGTGATGTTTTTCAATCAGGGATGAATGCCGGATTCGTTTCGATGCTATACATTCATGAAGATCGAGTCAATATGATTGTTGATGTGAATGAATTCCTCATGTGTGTTGTCAGTTCGTTTCTATTGTCGATACAACAATGGACAATTGTGGAATTTTCACGAGAATTCTTGGTATTGTGATGAAAAATTTTCATAGATTCGATTATGTTCCCGTCTCGTTTAGTCATTCAGGTATTCATAGAAATGAGGTAAGAGGTAATCGACATGTGAACTGAGATTATTTTTTTCACCCTGCTATTATGCGATGAATCTCAGACGTGCACAATGAGCTGTTTAGTGAATTTATGCAAAATTTTTGATTTTCCCAAGTTCTACATCTGAATAAATTTGATATAACATTTGTCCATAACATTTTGGTGATTTCAACGCGTCCAGAAATCAGAAATTATATTTATTAGAATTGTGTTCACTATTTCTAATCATGAGGGACACAATTTTATTTATGTACCGATATTATTCGTATTATAATTGCGTGCATGATTCGTGTATGCACTCAAGTGTTTATCCACTTTCACTTGCTTTTACTTTCATCCAACACACTGCCATTGAATGTCGAAGTTAAGATATATAATAAGAGTGGCTTTAAGAACTGAGTGTGGGATGTTTGAACAGGCGACAACGTGTATAAATAAGACACACGCCCGTATATATGAACTCTGTTGTTATCTACGACGACAACGACCACCACGACAACGAAAAATAAACTGAAAGCATAAGAGGAAGAATCGTTTTTTTAATGGCCCCAATGGCTCTTGCCGTATCTAAATATGTATTCAAATGTATTCGAGTGGTTTTAAAAATCAACTTTATTTCCGACCCTCTCTACATTCACTTTTCATTAATTATGGGGGCAACTATATTTCCCACATTTTTTGAATCTGAGCAAACAACAGAATTTCGATAATATTCATGATTATTTCCACTTCTGAACGATACTTTGGTATAAAATTATTTTTATCATAATGTGGCGAGTTGAGACCGGAAACATTGCACTGTGTTTGTGATTATACAATGACAATATCGATGAAATAGAAGAGTCGATGATAATTCATGAATTATGTAACTGATAAAAATGTAATAAAATGAAAACAATTTTTTTTTCGAACAAGAGAACTCACATGTGATCGAAATACCGACTTTAAATTTACCGCGAATGATAAACTTATTTTTTTTTTTTTCATTTTTACTTGTGTTTATCATCGCCCTAGAGAGATTGAAAAAAGTGAATACCCGGAAAAAATCACTCGAGGTTTCCAACATTTTCAGTGCGCACATCCACCGGTTGGACTTTATGAATCCGTAGTCGATCAACGATTTATTACGACGTTGATAAAATACGTTTCCGTGTATATGTACACCCTGGAAAATATATTGGATGATGGTTTTTCGGGGTTGGTGGGATTTATACTGTGCAACCGCGCGCGGCGAAAAAGTATATGAGTGAGTAGAGGCTCCGGTTTGGTCGGGTTGCGAAAGCCGCCCGCGAGACTCGGACAGACCGGAAACGTAGCATGAATTGAATTCCACTTTGGTCGACGTTGTCAGTGTGGCAGACCATGAAATGCAATGGAGCGTTTGAAGTCGACTTGCGGCCAACCTTCGCGAGCACGTGCACTTTCGTTGGCTTCTTCATCGTTTTTCATTTTCTATTTTTTTCTTCTATTAATTTTATTATTATTCGAATACGTGATCGATTATGCGCTCCCTTTATTATATTTCGTGTCCACTCTTTCACTTTTTCTTTTTTATTTTTCATCCAATTCACAAAAGCGGAGACATGTTCCCAGCGTATAAACGAGATATATATGAGACCAATAAATTGATTGTGGATGACGTTGATGTCTGTATGATATTAATCGGTGCACATTGGATGTAATCCGAATGTGTGCATCTGAATGTTCGCTCTTGCGCATCAAGAGCACCGGCGTCACTATCAGCCACGAGAGATCAAATCAAATGGGCAAAGCACACTGGCCATGATCCCTCTCGTCACCCATGAACAATACCTCCCACAGACGACGACAATATAGTTTATGGTCCCACGCAAATTTACATGACAACGGGTAAAGGCGTTTGATTCTCTATTGCGACTGTAACGCAACGCCTAGCGCGTGCAGCACAGGATATGAAACTCTGGTGATTATAATTAATCGGTCTAACAGCGATATGATAAAGGGCGCGTATTATGTACAAACACCACCCGACAAATTATCATTTCACTTGGCCAATGTCTCAGACGTAGAGATTGAAATTGTTTTGCAGTTATATTGAACAGTTGATTTGTATTTAAACGTGTCATCGAGTTATTGCGTCCATTACATCCTGGAATTTGGGAAATTGCGACGTTTAGTTTTGTGTCTGTGTCTTTGAATCAGGAGGCATTTCGTTCATCTTGCGAATGAATGAAATAGAAATTCCTTCTGTAAATAGTTTCAAATGAAAGAAAAAAAGAGAGCAAAGGTGTAAATTAGAAATTCTGGGATGGATTTTGTTTTATAGTTCATTCTTTACCCTGAAGGATTAAATTTAATTGTCCTATAAACAGAAGAGTAAACAATTTTTTATCTAATTTCAGGTCGGCAACTGTTGTGTTATTAGATATGTAAAGTTCGTGTATATGTGGGAGTATGGAAACAATTAATGGGAGAAGATATATACATATGACACAAAGAGTAGCTGGTCTCTCATCTCACGAGAAAGCGTGTTAATTGGTGTTTCTCTCGTTATTCGACCCAACCAACAAAGTGGGTCCCAGGTGATACAAGAATGGAGGGTAAAAGCTCAGCGCATCTCTTTTTCTCATTTGTACATTCCCTTCAACAATCATCCGGTACTGAGAAAGAGGGTTTGCCTATTCTTTTTCTCACCTTTTTCATTGCCTCATTACAAAACGTTTTTTTGTACTCGTCATCATTTTTTCTTTCAATTTATTTCTTGTTACTGCGATGCCATTTTGCCAACCTCGTGAAATAACTCGTGTCACTATACCATCATTGATATTCCCTTTTATTTCTGTAATATTTTTTTGATTCATTCTTTGTTTATTGATTTTTTTAAACTTTTTCAATGTAAAATGTGCAGAAAAACTGTGGGATTGTTCGAAAGAATTTGATGATGATTCATTTACATTTTGCATCATCACACGTGATAAATGTGTATGCATAAAAATTCAATTATTGAATGAATATATTCTATGGTGATTTGTATTTTCATTCTGATACGTGTCGGTGTGTTTATGCTCTGGTGACTTGCGGATTATTCGCTATTATTTGAGCGGTGACTTCGTGTTTGACGGCATGTGCAATATTACCTCATGTATACCGAGGTTGAAAAATTATTGGGCCGATAAAAAGTCATGTCGTGAACGTAAATTTACATATGTATCCGCGTACTCGCGTATACTTTCATTGTATATTATACATATATATTGTTAAATTTATTTAGAGCATGATTATATAACCATGTACTCTCACTCGAATCACAATTTTGTCATTCGCAAAATTTTCATCTGAATAGTAAAATTTTCCGTCAAAAATATGTGCGTCTTGTTCACTCACTCGTTTATGCAGTTTTCCAACCGTGCTGAACATGCACAAACTTGTATGATAATGGGTTCTTGCATAATTTTCTGAATGCCCTTCACTCGCCTCAGCATAAGAATAAGACGTTTTGAAATTTAGATCCACCATAAATCCTTGTTCTGCCACGAACATTGATGTTCTTCAATGAGCATATTAAATAAGAGGTGAATTTTTCGTAGACATTTTCTTGAATATTCCTATCAGAATAATTGTGAGTGATTGGTAGAGGAGCATTATGGAAATGATGGCAGTTCATTTGAAGATTTACGTTTGATTCTGCTGTTAGTCACCGGGAGAACATCAAATAAATATAGGGGATGCTTCGGGTCGTTTGATATCATCCAACCTGGTTTCATGTGTGTTCACAAAGGGTCTATTATCGACTACAGGATATACGGCAACTGTTCTATCAAATTAGCATCGAATTAGTCGAGTTGGTTGTTGTCTGTTGTCTGACGTACAAAAGGACCTCACGTGAGAGAAACCGCACAGTTTCACTCCGTGATTGCTAATTTCGACATTTCGAGATTCTGAAAAACTGCTATCACCATACAACGTTATGAAGATGAGAAATATCCAAATATTTGAATTAACTCATAGATATGATCATTGGACTAATAGAAAATTGCACAACCCCATTTGTCTTGACGTAGATAAAGTCGATTCGTTTGACTTGAACACACGTTTGATACACTTCTTATAGTTAACCCACTTGAATTAACTCTCAATTGAGTGGTTATACAGTTAAATTATGATTACCTATCTAACCATTCCATAAGATTATGTGGCCGAAATGAAGTTCGATATGAATTTTAGTTGCAGACACCCACCTAACCAATTCCAAACTTGTTCGCTAGCCTGGCGCAAGTTTATTATGCAACCAAAGAAATACGAGTTTATTACGCATCAGGCTCGCATTACCATGTTGATATTATTGCGTATTCAGTTAGTAACACACATAAAATAAAAAATTCAACTTGAAAACATGTCAACAGACATAAAAATTCATTTGATAATTAATCCGAAGGTAATCAATTGTTTACATAAATCAGATTTTATGGATTTTTCGATTGCATTATTGACTCAATAAAATGCACAAGGTTGAAAGAAGGAAAAGTAACTCCTTTGTTGTGCGCTGATTTTACTACTCTACTCCATCACTGATCGATCTAACTTAATAGTACACACATTGGTATTCATAATATGTTAATGAACCAACCACGACATACGTGTTGCAAGGGCGCGGTCGATTATTTCACATCTTTCGATCTCTGCTTCAAGCTAACACTCACACATTCACAAATTATTCATACGTGTGTACAAACTGTGCAGTGAGACTGGAAGACAACGTTGGATACACCTTATAACGGTTCGTTCATTCTATAACCTCGCACGAGAATTGACGCCAGTTTCACGAAAGCATACGAATTGAAAATTGGATTTTCTTCGTCGCCAATTTAGTTTAGACGAACTTTTGGAATTAAAATGGATCATTGCAATTGAAGTTGTTCAATTTGATGCAGATTATGGATACATATACAAAGAGCAATTGGTTTATGCAGTGACATCTCAAAATTTGACATTTCCAGGCTCACGTCTCTAGACAATTGTTCACCTATCTATAGATTCGTTTATATCGACATACCGATGTGTCATCCTTAATGAGAGGGACGTTAATGCATCATAGGTGTCATCTATAGATACAATATTATGTCGTTGGCCTGTGCTTGCTATGTCTGTATATATATAGCATTGTGTTGAGCCTGAAGCTGAACTCTACGTGTATAGTGCTCGGTGTGTTATACCGTTTAGTTTCCCAACGGAATGCACGCCACTCCAAAGTTATGGGACACACAACCTTTGGACGCGCCTCACGCTCGTTTCATAGAGAAGATATTAGTTTAGCTATGTATAGAAGACGTTGTTTGTTGTGACTGTTATCATAACGATCTCACAAATAACTGCGGAGATCGTTTAGTTGTGGATGTTTATTAATAGATATTGGAACAAAAGTTTTGATGAATATGAATAAATTTGTCATGTATGATGAGAGTAATTGGTGAATATTTACGTTGTATTGTGTGTGTTGTATGTGAGCACTTTGTGTTCATGTTTTTGTATGTTGATGTAATGTAGATGTTGAAATATTGGAATGAATATTTTGTCAGTAGCGTATGACACCTTGACCAGGAGAAGTTTATTTTTCATAATACTTTCGTAAGTGTGAGGTTGTGTTCTTAGTGGGATGTGGTGTGTGTGAATCGTGGAAAATGAATTTTTTTATACGTGAAAATGGGATTAATTTGTTCTTTTCTGACCATTTCATGCTCTTTCAATTTTATTCTTTTTGCATCCATTAATTCAGCAACTAATTTACAAAGCACTTTGTATCATTATCATGATTAATTAATTCCGTTCATTGTGTAAAGGGGTAAATTATCCTAAAGTAGTGTAAAAGTGGACTTCTAAACTTTGGTAATTTTCATGAATATGCTGAACAATTATTGATATTTTCGTCTACACTGTTTCATATACATTTTTATAACGTCCATTCATTTGAAGCGAAGACGGAATTGTTTCTCATATTGCAGACTAATTTCTATTGAAGTTTCTTGATCAAACGGAAGAAAAAAATGAAGATCTGTAGAGAGTGGAAGAAAAAATACGCTAAGTGGCAGATGAAACTTTAATTTTTAATAATGCTATAGCGGTTGATCCTGATAGTGGGAGAGAATAACCACTTATCAGAGCCAGTTGAATTATTCACAACGGGGAGTGGTTCTGTGAAGAAAGAAAGTATTGTGTAATAATCAAACATGAATCTTCCGAGTTGTGCAACATCTCTTAAGATATTGCATGGACTATAACTCGGTTAGACTCGTTTTCATACATCCGTTAGATTTTGTCTATAATTTTCTTTCTTATTGCAAATTTTCGTGTTATTTATCATGAATAACCAGCAGTATCTAATTATTGGTGCTTGAATGAACTTGTTCTTTTTTTTTCTGAAATTGTCGTAAAAATTTGCATCAACTCGCTTGGTCCTCGACATTTTTCGCTTCCGGCTTGAGTGACTTCCGGAATTGGCGGGGCTGCAACAAATTCACCAAGTTTTTCCGGGCATTATTACCTTCCTCTCTTGTCGGGGATATAGCGACGATGCGGCGAATAATGTTCTTATTACCCACTCGTAATTCCGTTCTTGGCCTCTTCTCCTCACTGTTCCGTTTTCCTCATACTCTTCTATGCACACCCTCGATTTTTCCATCTCACTCCTCGTGAAAAGACATATCCTGTTCCTGTCATTGTCCTCTTCGTCGCCATCATCATGAGAACTTGCGTCTGAGCCATCTAATGTCTTCCTTCTTTATACCTGAGGAAAATTGGCGCTCGTCAGCGATTAAAGTTGGTTCCTTCTTCCAACGAGAGCATCAATTGTCCTCTTGGTGAGATGCATAGGGCTTACGTGTCTCATTCTTTCATTCCCAAACTTATATCTGTACCTTTCGTAAGCCATTTTTCATCGTTGGAATTCTCAGATTTGTGCTTTGTCAAGCATAAATTTCATTTAATATAAAATTTCGTAAAATGAATTTTAGCTAATTTTACACCAATGGATTCTCCGTTGATGCATGCACGACAGCCCACTAATGAAAGTGCGAAATGGATTATAATGTGACAGATGAATGAAATTTTTGCGCTTTCTTGTGATCTTCTACATCGAACTGGATATTGATGTACATTAAATCTTCTGAACAAGAAATGAGTTCTTGAAAGAAATTTCAAAATGATATTCTGAAAATATGAACATAGCGGATGAAACTGAAAAGTACATCGACAGATCACCGTACGCTTCAGTAGCATTGAAAGTAGGAATCCTCCACATAATCAAAAATCAACCGAGTTATCCTGGAATTCTAATATTACAATCTTCCCACTGTTAATTTCATACTTCAATGAGTCATTAACAAAATAACAATTATCCACATATTGAGCAACATCGAGAAAGTACCATAAATTTCCCATAGGAAATCCTATAAATATGTTCGATGATTATGAATTTTATGAAAAGTCTATTGAGATCAACTTTCTATCAGAATACCATGCGACATCATTTCCTTTCCGATGAAAAAGAAAACCATTAAATGTACTAAAATCCTCTTACGTTCTTATATGAAATATTGGATTCTCATACGAGCAGTATCTTGACCTTTCTCAATCGTGGAATAGATATTTCTTGTTTTCGTTCGCATATATGCGAATGGTTAATGCATAGTGGCACACAGAAAAAAAAAAGAAAAAGTGAATTCTCTGCAGTGCGAATGTATTTCAATTTGAAATGTCGAATCAATTGACAAACATTCACCACATGACAACAATGCAAATTTAAATCTGTGTAAATTGTCAGGAATGAAATAGAAATTTATATATTCCAAATATCATCGTTTGGATTGTGAATTCTGTTCGATATGTGTTGAAGCCAGACATGTCCCTGTGGATAACTTTGATGGAATTGATGAGAAACAACTTGAATAGAAAATAGTTCAATTGTCTTTATTTCTCAAATCTCTTTTGCCCATATCAACATGTGTGGATTTATATGTGCACGTAGTTTTCCGAGAATAAAATCCATCAGGCCAAGTAACTGCCAGACGGTGAAACTGTATAGTACATCGATGCAATGCATATGCTTTCTAGGCATGCATCATGATAACGCACATGAAAATAAATAATTGAGCGTCCATCCGGTCTGTTATATATGTTGGGTTGTTGATAACCTCGCAGAGAGTGGCTTGTGGTTCTGTTCTGTCTTATCTGAAATCTTCTCGAGTCGCACCACGTTCATACGCACATACATATGTGGGTAAAGGAGTGGTAGTGGCCGCACTTCAGTGCCTTCTATACGTGAAATCGAGATATTGAGGCAGCATATCTGCAGCAACCTCATAACTTAAGAAGAATAGTTTGTTTTTTTTCTCCCCTCCTTTTTTTCAATTAAAAATTCGAATCAGTAAGACCGAAAGAATGATATTGCGCTTCAGCTTCTGGGCACAACGTTGAATATCTGAAGGCTGAATTATTTATTGTTCAACAGATAATGAAGAATAATTAACTATGGAGTTTTTGAGTGGGTACCATGTCTGAAAAAGCTCATCTGGTCACATGCGCTGTTTTTATAGTTTATCAGACTTTCGTGGCGTGTCTGGCTTCAATCGCAGTCCTGTGGGATCTTTTTTTTCTATCCAGCTCAGCTCAATGGTAATTCATTGTGTAATAAACAGAATATTTTCTACTTTAATCAACTGTTTTTTGACATGGGAAACACTATTACGTACATTGACCTTTAGTTCTATTAAAAAATGCTCATTAAATGTCGGTGCAACTGTTCTTGAATCACAGCTTGAACGATAATGAGAAAAATGTCAGCACCACATCATCAAATTAACGATAATGAGGAAAGGAATTCATTAGAAATTGTTGGAAAGTGCCATGTTCACACAAAGTTGAATATTACGATATAATTTTGGAAATAAAAACACTGAACAAGGATTACCCTTCATTATCATTCAATTGAGTGATGTAGATTTCGAATTGACTTGGAACAGTTGAACACGAAATTGAATTGAAAGCTATCGAAGTCAGATTGGTGTTTAATTATGCACAAATATTTTTTCTAGCGTCAATCACCTCACACATAACACACAGCTTTCTTAATTCTTCCACAAATATTGAATTAATTTCCGAATTGCAATCGAGACCACTAACAATTGATAATGACGATAATTATGAGCACAAAATATTAATTGACTTCGTGTTAACCATAGTGATATTATTACAGTTGATCTAGATGAAATTATGAGCAACTATCAATTTTACATATAGTTCGAACTAATAATGCACACGTACAGGTAGATATCGATATACATATGTATGTATATATACATGGGCGACAGCAACATCTACCACGATCGGCAGTGCTCGTTGATGCATGAAAAATTAATTACACCAAGCACACTATGTTATAAATTACAGAGGAAACACCCTACCAATAATTTGACGCTCCAGTCGCTACACGAAACGATCACGCGCGCGCGTTCGCGTACACTACTGTGAAGCAATTCCGATTTTGTAATCGTGGTTATAATTAATCGTGCCAGAGTTTAAACGCTTATGCTGCACTCTCAGTAGCTCAATAACACTCAGCAGACATAGACACAGGTAACAACAGCTTTCTGTGTCTAAGTTAGGATAGATATACCTGGTGGAGCTCGATATGTACAACGAAAGCAAAGTTTTAAGTACCAGCCATCTCTTTTGCTTGCAATGGTGTATGTCCCGCAAATCATGTAAGGAAATAACCACCATGCCACGAAACTTTGTCGCATACATCTTTGTATAATATAAAAGTTTCGATCTATTTATGGATGCTGTGACTCGATGATGTGTGAGTCACAGGACACTGTGCAGATACATCTTGGGGTCTTGAACCATCGGGAGAATCTGCTGGTAGTTGGTGTTGTCTAGGTGGGAATCATATGTGTAGATAGTGTGTCAAAGAGCGAGGGGGAATGACAAATACATACGCGTTTGTCGGGGCAACCAATAAATCCAATCGGGTATAAACGTAATCGCACATACGTTGTGCTGCACTTCCACATCGATTTTGTATATTGGTTTATGTGGGCGCACTCCAACGGTCATCAATCACCGTCTCACGATAGACCTGTGTGCTGCACTTCTTTTTTTAATGACTTTGTAATCTGTTTTGATTGGCTTTTATTAATCTACATAACTGATCAATTGACTTGTTATTTCATAGTGTACGCATTGGACATCATTTATTTATTACTAATTATGTTTTTATTTTTGATTTGTGTTACAGGTGAGATGTCAAGGTAATTAATTGCTGCGATGGATGAGATATTCTAGACAAAATGGTGAAATCCAATTCCTGGCATGCATGAACCACTTATTGATCAGGACATTGCACGTAAAGTTTCTACTCGGCGGTTCGTGTTAGTTTTTGAAATATCGAATTTTCCGATTGCATTTGTGAGACCTGGAAAATTGGTCACACAGTTGGTGTTTTTATTGGACGGAAGCCTGGATCAATTAAGAGTGAAATTGTTTGCAAAAAATTGTTATTTTCAGACGTCATATTATGAAATTGTGTGTTGACAATTAATTTCCTCATGACTATTTCATCCAGACATTTTGGACGAGCACTGAGCAATGTAGAATGAAATCAAAGCGTGTGCATACTATGAAAAATAGATGACAATAGAACCACACGAATACTGCAAAAATATGTCTTCATATAATAACATCAATAATTCATCACAGATTTGTTGAATTTTATTGCTATGGAGGTCTCCAATAGAAGAAGTGATAAAAGCAACAAAAATTATAAAACAACACAAGTTCAGACTATGCATACACGTAAAAAAAAATATGATTCACGATGTTTTTATATGAGAACATAATATATTTACCTGGAAATAAACGGACGCCGCATCAGAACAACAAAAATATATTTTCTACTCTGATGTAGTTTGAATTCACCTGGCGACTCCCTGGTTTGTGATAAATAGGCTCCCTTTAGTCGTTCTCGAGCAACGCGGGGTGAATCAAGCGGCGATACACGCGCGTGCATATGTGGCACTCTTTACAATCCTGATTAATAGGGGAATAATATTGTGCAAACAGAAACAAGCATATACACGTGGTTTTGTAATCTGAGAATGTATGGCGACCAGAGAATAGAAGAAGAAGAAAAATACAATCACGGGAGCTTTGAATGCTTTTGATTGCATACACCATATTACTATAATTGTCCATCCGCTCATTGTTCTCTTTCTCCTCTCTTTCGAGTTTATTCGATTATGGCGTATTGTTGCGCTAATAATCATGTTAAAATTCGTCACGTATACTCTTGTTAACAAGATTATTGTCAACGAAATTTTATTTCATTGTTTCACCGAGAGAATTTTTTCGAAATTGGTTGAGAATGTTTATGATCACGTTGATGACTAACGAGCGCAAATTTCCCTGTTACAATGCGTTACGATTCCTTTTTCATTCAAGCATATTTAACTATTTAATTATTCATAAACCATCAAGCGACTAACGAACTGACGCGGATGAAGCAAAAAATTGAGAATCGATTTTATTAAATGGTGCATGCGAAGGTATTTATTTTTAACAGATATATATGACAGGATGCCCATACTACTGTGGATGAAAAATTGTAGAAGAATAATATGCTGTTGAAGCACCGAGGGTTATCGCGTTAACATGAACATGCACACTGACATTAGTACGTATAGGTATGTGATAGTGTGCTGGTACAGAGAGTGTTACAGAATAGCAGCCTTTATGCTCAACCATCCAATTCGTTGGTTTCATGAAGTAACGAGACCATGTGCTATAAAGTATTCCTGATGTATGAACATCTATACACCTGCTACCTAGTTGTCTGTTTGTTGATTCAAAGCATCAGTCAAGTTATCCACAACAATAGATTAACTTGTCATTGATTGAATGAACTCTTATCGTGATAACAAACACAACACGTGAAATGAAGTATAAACGAAGAGAATTCAAATTGGACTTCAGTCGATCCTTCATCAAATTACATTTTTTTTACAGTTTGTGAGCGTTACGTGATGGTATTTCCCATGTGTCCGTATGATATTCAATGAACAGAAAAAACAGTTGTAACTATTTCGAGTACTGCTGTTATTGAATAATTTCAGTAACAGTATGAATGATGTTAGGTAGGTGCATACTCATCTGCAATTGAGTTGATATCTACTGTCCAATCATCTCTGCTGTTCAAACGATAGAGACCAAGATGATGGAGCCCATCTAGCTCTTTGATATTCAAATAGCTTCATCGACATCCGATCCGCTGTTTTTACCTGCCAGATTTTTTTCTGCTGTCATGAGCAGACTGGTGTTATCAAGATCACATCACGAACATGACCATGTTAGTTCCTTAATTTAATTTAGTCTACTCTGGCTTCAGCATGGATGAATGTGATGTTTTATCGAGAATGAAAATTTTAGCATTTCGGAATTTTCCAAGTTGACAGAGCCATTTCTCTAACTTAGCACTGTAACTTGGTGTGAAGGGGAAATGGTAGCTACTGTTATGGTATGTTTTTGTTCATATAACAAAGCTTGCACGAGGCTAGAAGTATTGCCCTTTCATTGACTTCTCTTCGATGTATTTTTATAAAATGGGACATTGTTGATTTGAATTGAAACTGAATAGCTCTCGTTCAACACTTGCAATGCATCACATCTCGATGCAATTCGATTCCGAATGAACAATGACAACACAGTTGACTTTTGTTATATAATTTGCATTATGTGAAATCAGCATTGAACGAATGGTGACTGTATTACAAATTTCATTCACTGCACCTGCATCAATTGTTTGTATTATTGTTGAAGATTCAATTATTTCTCCCATTAGCGATCACTCTTTGATCGATGACTCCAAGATATTATGTCAATGCTGTAAAAAATAACTTGGTTGGTAAATTAATATTCCTCTTTAATACCTGTCAAGAATTTTATTACGTGACATCACAGAGAGTTTGAACACATAAAAATTCTGCAAGAAAACATCGCGTCAGATTGAAAATTCTGCTGCCAATATTTCTGATTTTTCGATGTTGCATGTTGTGAGTTATGAAAGTTGTGAATTCACCATAGAAATTCTG
The DNA here is from genome assembly GCA_018881525.1 of Meteorus sp. PSUC_FEM 10030008. NCBI lineage: Eukaryota > Metazoa > Arthropoda > Insecta > Hymenoptera > Braconidae > Meteorus > Meteorus sp. PSUC_FEM 10030008. The sequence goes on along the minus strand of JABMBR010012791.1, from coordinate 14,317 downwards.
CAAAAAATGAAAGAAGTGCTGGCACATCGGCATACACTCGCCAATGTCGAAAATTCCGAGAAAGAAAAAGAATCAGATTCCCCTGATGAGTAGCTGGACAAAGATTTCCATACCGCTTTCAGGAGATTTGTGTGCTTTGTCGATTTTCCATACTTTCATATGATATATGGCTATTCGGTGAATCTCACTGGGCTTCTTCGAGAAAAGTTCCGGGGAAAAATTCAACCGTGCACTGACTGTAAAGTTTACCAGCACTGAAAACGTGTCCCATGACTACGCGCGTTACACGGTGATTCTTCTTCAACTTTATGGTAGTATTTATCAGATCAGTCTCCTCTTCCAAGGATATTCTTAGACTCAAATTAACTAAATGTTTGTATCATACTGTGAGAATCCTTGGCCTCAGACCAAAATTGAATTTTTTTATGCGACTGAGAAATGTTTGTTCGGTTCGTGCCAAAAACCCCACGAAGGAAATTTCAAAAAGTTAATAATTCTCCATCCGTATAAATGGAAAAAACTGGCAGGAGATAAAAAACATTGACAGAGTGATCCAATTATTATTTATACAGAATTTCTGATGTATCGAGAATAGAATTCTTCAGTTGGGATATCCAAAAGTATGAGAAAGGAGTATAAACAAGGTAAGATTATCTGTTAGCTGAAATGTAAAGTCTCTGCTTTGACCGTAACACACAGGGGGGATTTGAAAGAAGGAAAGCGGCGAGACGTTGTATACTAAAAGCCGTGTGGCTCTCTCACCCGTCAAACCAGTTTTATCGACTACTTCCTTCAGGGATGAGCGACGGAACAGGTAGAGAGACGGTAGACTGCGCCACTGGCAACGCTGGGGCACCTTGCACGTGTATATCTGTATATATAGTACTCTTCGTCCGTTGTTCTCGTCTTTGTGATCCACTTCGCGATAGATCGCAGTCATATTTTTCGTGCATACGACCGAATTGGGTGATCTCGTTCGGCTATAAACTAATATTGCATCTACTCTTTGTACTCATCGTAAGATCAAATTCTTTTTTGTTGGTGAATGTGCATATTCTGTTTGTTGCATCACAAAACTTTTTGGCAATATCACATACTGTACATATTCGGGAAGGTTTCAATACAGCCAACTCCTTTTTTCATCTTTACAAGACGTTTTTACACATTGAGTTTTGTTCATGTCTTTCATCCGATTGTCCTTTGTCCACAACATTTTTAAATATCATTTGAATGATCCAAGTCATATTTCGTTTGTGTACTGAGCTGCGATTAATGAGTTGTCATCAGCCAATAGAATATTTCTGTTCAGTAGTCAATTTATTAATCTATCGTTGGACAAATCAACGCACATAAGATGCATCGCTCGAAATTTGCATTCAAATTAGCTGTTGATGTAAACATTTTGTAACTGATCAGCGAAGTTTGCGACATTCGATTCTCAATCTTTCGTATATGTGCGAAATTGCTTTCACAGGATGAGATGTGACTATCACAATTTAGGTAGATCAACAAGATCTTGATTGAAATTTTTCACATTATCCGAACCATGAATCAGCCTTAGGACTATGAGGAGATCTTGTTGAAAACCATACTTCCAAATCGGTTACTATAATATTTTGAAAACCACAATATCAATTTATTCCAGATAATTTATGGGAACCTTTTTCCAGCTCATTATAAACGAGGGGCGCTGGCCCTCACTCACGAGGCTCTCATTCGATCCGGAAACTTGGTTTCAAGACGGGGCATGAATCTTCCTCATTCATCGATTTCAAATGAATCAACATCAATGTCAAGATGATCACACCATCGTCTATCCCAATTTATTATACCAAGTTATATATACTTTAAAACCCATTCGTTTCAAGTTCCAAATTTCGGAAATACAATTCATGAAATCTTAGGATAAGGGTCGAACTCCCAGTTGAATCTACGCCAATGGACACTCGGTTTTATCGCGATTTATGAATGCTTTAAATAACGTCCCACCTATATACTCATCATCCATGACGATGGTCATGAAGAAGTAACTTCTGGTCCATCTTCTTCAATCACGCGGACGCAACAGTAAAATTAATTACTGTCGGTAGAACATCAAATACATCTCCATGTCAAATTCAATGAGCAAACATAATACGTCGTTTTCATATTTTTTTCTTTTGAATTGATTCTTATGCATATAGAAACATATATGATGCCATGATAAAAATAAATGACACACGATGGACGCAGACAAGTGTGATGATGTTGATAATGAGAGTGGATATGATGGGCAATACGCAATTGACTAGACAGGTTAATGAGCCAAGGGCGTTACGATCGCGCTTCTCCTTATTTCTTCGTTTATACTCGCGTATTCCAAACATTATATTGTAGATGTGTATATGTGTAGTGACTGGTGGTGATCATGAGTCGATCATGTCCAAGTTGTCGTCGCTCAGCAATATCGCGAGCACTTACACACGCGGTTAAACATTGTGTACATACACATTGAATCCGAGTGCGCGAGCGCGCAGTGAGTCATTGTCAATGATGCGGAATGACGCCAAACCGGTTGTATTGTGAGACACTAAATAAACGAACGCAGACGATGCCTTGATTTAATTCCGTGTCTCTTCAATAACACGCTTTGAAACGTGAAGTCGACCGCACGACAGCTATCGAAAAAATCCCACTCGGATTCATATTATATGCGACGGGTTTATATCTTGGATGTGTATAGTAATGTAGGTGTGTGTTTAATGAGATAAGAACATTCAATTATTGATTGATATTTTTTTTTGCGTGTGTAATTTAAATTTGATATGCAATAGATTAGCATTGAATACATGAGTGGAAAATTAAGACAATTATCATGTTTGTCAATAGAAAGTGAGTGCGAATGACATGTGTTGGTTATTTTGTTATGGAAGACTGGTGAGAACTGCATGGTGGGTGGTGAATGGTTTTGGGAGAGTATCGAATCTTGTAAGGTAGTACAAAAGAAATTCTGAAGAAGAGATTGCGAACGAGACATTTTGTGTAATATTTGGAATTGTTTGATATGTGGCAGTAGAAAAATTTATATGGCGCCAGTGAGATGTAATAGACCACCTCAAAGATTTTGATGTTCAATTAGAATCAATAAAATTTGGGGTAATGATTAGTCAAACGATGAAATTGCCGAAGCAGTTGGTATATTATCGTTATGGAATATATCGAAACGAAATTGACGTTTTGCTGGAAATAGCTGAGGGACGTGAAACGTTCCATGGTTCTAATTGAATGCATTGAGATTATATGTCTGTATAGTTGTATTTTACAAATTTACGTTAGAGAAATTTCACAATTTTTTCCTACCTGCGCTGCGGCTTCAATGATTATCATGAACGTAAATTGATATTTTATTTCATGGATTGTCTCACCAAACACTTTCTCTAGCAACCTGAACTTCTTGGCTGACAATATCATAAATGATTGTATTATAATGGAGATGCGCGTAGCGGTATTAAGTGAATTTGACTCGGTTGACCTTATAATAATAGAATATGCAAATCAAGGCTGTGTTATTTAAACAGAGCAATTTACAATCGAAGTTTGTTTCTCCCTTAATATTTCTATAGAATTTATGTTTCTTCATCGTCTTCGTTTTCGTCTTCATTGTTATTGTTACTTCAACCACTCTACTCCCATTATCACTCAGTTTGGATTGAATAAAAGATTTAATTGGCGAGTGCCGCTGTTCAAAATTGAATTAGCATCGGTAATTTCATGAATAGAATATTGAATGCTATTATTCTGATGAAATGTGGATCTAATTTTGTATAAACGTAGGGACGAGGAAACGTCTTCGTGATCGGTTAATTAAATTTCGGTATTCTCCAGTTTCTGCATAAGACAATTTTGTGTTCGAACGATGGCTTGCCCTGGAAAACAGAATGATAATACAACATGCAAATATTCTCTCTTCATGTCATCTGAAGATTCCCGATTATTTCCATGATTGACGTTCTATCGTCGTGTAATTTTTTCATAATCGTGCATAAACCTTATAAAAAAAGAGAAAGAAGTGTGAGGTTGAGCAATATGAGAGAAATTTGGCTGCGCTATCAAAAACCTCGAAGGATATAGGTCGTTCTGGAATTTTCTTCTTTCTCAATCTGATTATAGCAATGATCTGAGCATTCCGAGTAAAGAGGATTATCATATTTTAATCAAGACCATGAGTATGATCTTACGTATTGCGAATGAACAAGAATTCAATTCCGCGAATTATGAATCATAACTGTTGAAATTCCAAAAACTTTACTCAGCACTATAAATTCGCAATGATTCTTTGTTTCAGAAAATTGATCGATTATATAAACAAATTCTACAATGTTTCGTATTTCCTCAATAATGAATAACAACAATAAATCTTCATCAAAGTCGGTAATAAAATATAAAACTTCATCAGAGCGAACTAGACATACCGATCAACCACATCATCTACATCCAGCGATGCCACAATTAAAATAACGATGATGAGTCATCAAAATCACTTTCCAATGGAAGAGAAACAGCAAAATTCCTCATACAACATAATCATTTCATCATACAAATCCACATATGCACATGTGGCACAGTATTTACAGAAAATTGTTTACAAACAAATCCATGCTGTCAGTGAATATGCATTCTTGCGAAGTTCGTCTCGCTTTCTTGCCATTTCTCTCACAATCTTTCTCTCAACTGCGATAGTTTGTTGCTGTTTGCCTATACAGACAAGCTTTGAAGTAAATTCACACAGTGCACGGATAATCATTACACACCAGTAGCTTCGACGCCTTGCATGACCTCCACGTTTGAGTAATGCAAACCTCATGGGTAACATGATATGTTATAAACGACTGTTGCTATATATTGAACACGTCTATGCATACACGTATGCAGTCAAGGATATATGATGTATATAATCACATACACTTATATATATATGAACGTATATGTACATAAGAATATAGAAACGAGTGTAATTTATATATAGAAAATAAATCTCGCGATATCAACGGGATGATTCAACGATTTTGCAAAGAAGCAAGAGAAGAAAAAGACGAGCCATTTCCTTTTCTCTGAAAGTATTTCATGCCAACGTTTCAGCATGGCTGTGGCAATTGGGTGGGTATTAAATGTATATATACATATATATCATATGTGTGGAGGAAATCGGGAGAGGGAGATTATAGGAAAGAGGGGAAAAAAAAGAATACGCAGAAAACAAGATCTTCATGGGGCGCTTGGAGGTCTTCGTGCAATTAACCCCCAAGTCCGTTGGCAATATGCCCACCGTGCGTTCAGCTCATGCACCTCTGCTGTTGCTCGCGCGACCGCTCGTAAAGTAATCTTCGGCGTGACATACGGCTCAACGGTGTGTGCGAGAGAGCGTTATCCGGAAGCGAATACTGAGTAAAGAATAAAAATGCAATTCACAATGTGCAACTAAAGAGGTGGTATATGTGAATAGTCGGTGCAGCAACGCTTGCATGGTGAATTTATGTATGGATATGTGTATGTGTAGAAGTATAAAATTGCAGTTGAACGTGGGTGCTGATGTGTGTGTATAGGTATAGAGGATATGCGACTGAGTGAAAGTGTCACGGTGTTAATTTATATAATGCCGATTTACGCTCATTGAGAGCGCAGAATTCTTTCTTTAATTTCTATCGCATTAGTTCCAACACACAGAATGTATTATTATTTATCTCATGTGCATATAGTTGATGTGTAATTTCATGGATTTAACGAGGCAAAGTAGACTGTAAAATTTGTCAACTCACGTGTTTATGTACTTGGTGCACTTTCCCTTTTTGCCGGCCATCGCATATTCATGCAAAGAGTTTATGGACTTTAATATCAACTTTGAAACGAGAACACGAATCGACTTGCGCACTCCACATTAAATGAATAATAGATTGTGACGAATTGCATACCGGATCGAAGAATATGATGGTATTCCTCATTTTGTTGTACAAGTTCAGCTTTCATGTTGAGAGATACTTTAGACTCGTTACGAAATGTGGAAATATCCAATAGTGAAAAAATTTATTGAATTTATTTTTGTATAAACGGAATAATTGAACAATGTCTGAATAAACTTGATGAAGGGGACCGCGTGAAATCAAAAGTTTCGTTATATCATTGGGGAAGTTGTTTAGGACATTCAGCCGTAAATATTCGTCGTGTTTTTAAAAAAAATGTGCAACAGTCCGCATTGTTTTTTGATGTTCGTAGAACTCTGAGACTATTCAAAGTATTTGTGTCAACTTCTACCGCAGGAACATTTTCACAATTCCACAATCGTGTGATACACTGAATTATTGATACTCATCTTCAGAAATTCGTTGATTTATACGACAGAGCTGATATCTCATGATTTTATTCATTACTTTCCATTTTTTTCCTAATACCCTCAGTAATACTCTCATTTTTGCTCATGAACGTTCTCTTTTCAACACAATACCAAATGGTCCCTTTGTTACAGACCGTTAATGGTTGTCCCGCATGATGTTTTCATCTTTCATTAAAAATTATCCATCTAAATTTGTGTTGATCAATCATTGATGATAAAATTTGTACCCGAATTGAATTTATATAAATTTTTGTTTGTCATTTTTCTTTTCGTGTGTGATAAGTCATCAAAATTGCTTGTACTCTTACATATTTCACGCGTGATGCAATTATGCATACTCGAAGTCATCTCATTCTTGATGTAGCTGTCACTGATATGTATTATATACAATCAGAAGAGGAGTGGCGTCACTATTATATCGCTGCGTTCATGTCATCTCACTCTGCCCGTTGCTCATGTCCCTTTTCCTTTCCTTCTCACGAGTAAGCATGTAGATATATATTTGTATTTCTTTTCCTTTGTACGCGCTTATATACTCGATGAGCCGCGCGTACTCTCGCGTCTCTGCATCCTCCATGTATATCCCAACCGTTCTCGTCGATTAACCCGCTCTCTTACTACATATTTCTTCTCCTCTTTTACTCTTTTCCTTCCTCTCGAGCTTCGCCTCACAGTCTTGTTCGTCCGTCGCTTCTGCTCGAATCCCCACTATGTGTTCGTATCGCATCCCTACGTATATTTGCGAGGCAATGCACCTCGGGAGAACGTTGACCTGAGTACTTCGTGTTTTGCCGTGCCGAGAACGCGAGCCCTCTGTACTTCCCTTCGGCTTTTCCATCTTCTACCACTACCACTGCTACTTTTACTTTGCTTTCTTTCTCTTCTTCGTGTTACTTCTTTCTCGTATTCTCGTTCGCGGTTTATTCTCTCTACACTTTGTGATATTTTTTTTTTCCTCCCGTCGCGTAATACTTTTCATTCTTGCGCCGCCACGAATAAACCACACGCTCTGTAGCAGTACATCAGTCTCGCTCAGGGCGATATTTTTTTTATAGTTGCGATAAGCTCCTTTGTGTTGAAAAATTAATTGGTACACTTGGCACATTTATGTCAATGGGATCGTGTTATTATAATTTATAATAATGTGTATGATCGTCATCAGTGTCATGTACGTTTGTCAAGATGCACTTGTCAATATTTTTGTTTTTCTTTATTATGATGAATATTATTTCTGTAGAATCATACCCCGTTTCATTATTTCTTCATGCAACAATTCATTATTTGGTAGTACATGTGACGATGATGATACCTAAAAAATCATCTTTCTCGTGGTGAGTCTTCCAAGGCGTGTGAATAAAATTGGGTCAAGTAGCGATTAACCTCATCCAACGGACTGAGACGAGTTCATCGACGCTATGCACCGACGTGGAATTCGTCTCGACAAGTCAGCACATCAGTAATGACAACGACAACGACAACGGAAGATGATAGCCCAGCTCCTCGTGAAAACAAAAAAGATTCACTCGCAAATAATTAATGAGGAGAATGTCAGCCGACGGTAGAATAAATTCCACCGCCGTATATTTTCATTTTGTCTATTTTTTTTATTTTTGTAAATTGTAAAATTTTTACCTTGCGCAAGAATTTCCATGAAATAAATTAATTATACTGTGAGATTTTTTATTTTTAATTCTGAAATACTAATGTCAAATCGAATATAAAATTGTATTTATTTTTCATTGAGACCGATAATAAACCCATGCAATAGCAAAATAAATGTAATGTTAATAATATCAAAACGAGAAGTCTGATAAAAATCAATTCGACAAGCCTGGTGATAATTCTAGTGTGAATGAAACATTGATTTATCGAATAATTTTTCAATTACGCAGCTGGCGATCAATTCCAACATTTAAATTATCGAACGGTGCTTTATTTATATGTTAAAATATTCAGATAACGTCAATTTTGAATGTTGCTGTATCATTAACAACGAATATGAATGATATTATCATTACACAAGATGCATTCATAAATCAACATCTCGCCGTTACTTCTGGACAAATCGGAGATGCGCAATTTAAAGAATATTAATAATAAAATGGTTCAAATCACCGATATTTATCGTTTTTCAAAGTACACATTTCTTTTGTATGATCTTCTTTGTGACACGCGCACACTTATTTGATTAAGTGAGCAGTTATTTAATTATATAAGTTCATATATACATCATTAAATGGGTTGGCCAGGTTTGGAGAATGTGAACAACGGTGACCATTGGGCGTGTAAGCATGAGCCAAGTTCATGAGCCGTAACGTATGTGAAAACAATGCGCAACATGGTCACTTGCGAGGATAAATAATAGTGCAGGTATTGTATATACATATACAATGTCACGTTCTTGGCGTTAAGGCTCTTCTACCTACTCTGTCATGTGATCATTTTTTGTCTAAGCTCACGGAAGTCATGCGTGCAAGGAATGATACATATTTGTTGTAGCGTGTTTAGTTCATATTTCAAGCTTTATATGAATATTCCAAGCGTGTATTTAATCACAGCAGTCGCATATCATTCATCGTAAGTCTGTGGATCGTTCAATGACAATTTTCATTTTATCTTTATGAATCTCCATGTGAAAGAGTGTATTCTGTTTGAAAGTACGACGGCGAATTCCTCATCTTGAAGTTTAATATTATAGACGAAATGACTGACTGCGCAGAATTCATCATGTTCAACTTTCAAGATTCAATCAAGATTGATTGCGTGAAATGAAATGAAATTTGTTCTGAATGCACAGCAGTAGCAGAACCTTTTCTTGATATATGTATGTCATTGCGTTTGAATGCTCAAATGTCATGTCAAATTCATTGCAATGAAACGGAAGACCTCTGAAGACTGTAACGATCTTCTCTGTCATCATTTTCAACGCCCACTATTCGTGATGTAATTTTCGGGTTTTTAAATTGAACTGTTATCATCCAGAAACGATCACTCGCCCTTTTGCGTCTTCATATTCCTTCAGATTCTGACCTGTCGTTGCGCGGGTGGATCCAAAGCTAACAGTCAATCAATGTTTGTGTCAAATTGAAATTTACTTGTGCAAGCAAGTTTTTGTATATTTTTGCATTTTCGACACTAGATCATGATATAGACATGCTTAGTGACAATGTAAGTGTGAAAAATTTCAGATTTGAAATTGTAGTTTTAAATGAAAATATGCTCGAGGACACCATTAGCGTTTAATGTTTATGAAGTACGACGTAATTATTATCTTTCAATGTGAAATTTTACCTACGTGAGGTTTAACTGGAAATTTTTTTCCGGAAAGAAATACAAATGTGGATTTAGATTTGCTAAAGTACTCGTCCACTATCTCATAGAAATGATGTGTGTCACATGTTTTTTACGGCGAGTATAAAAATGAAAGTTTATATATGTCGACCAAATCCATGTTATGTGAGGACTTATAATTTCAACAGAATTTTATGGTCAACTCGTGAGTGGAACACATGATAATTCTACATTGAGTCATTGGAATTGTAGGGAAATTATTTCTGTCCTCATTTTCTAGGATGCGTGAAAGTTGATCAGACGCAAACATTGCAATGAAAATAATCTTCATGAACAAGCGAAAAAAAAAAGTATTGTTACATCCTCTTGATGCTAAATGAAATTTGATAATCCTGGAAATATTTGAAAGACATAAATCATCGGGTTATCTTAAAATTCATTCGAATTAATTGAGCGCTTTCATTCCGATTTACTAAGAGATTCAGATGCATAAAATGTTTTTCAAGTTTCATCAAAGAACGGTCTCATATGTGATTGGAGTAAAACGTGATTGGATCGGACGTGGGATCGTTACTTTGAAAATTGGATTTTGCTCTATGCAATGAAAGTTATGTGGAGCTCCAATAATTGACAACTGTACCAGTTCAACTGCAGCATTGCAATGATGTTGAGCAATGTAAAAGTAGTTCATGAATCATGTGCTACAATATTCATTCCTGAGATAAACAAGAACAACAGTTTACTAAAACTTTCTGCCAAATTTGGAAACTAATTTTCGGAAAGTTCTGTTTTACAACGAATACTCCGCATATTTATATCCAAATCGTAAAAATGGATTTGCCATCGACATTAAGAAAGAGCTCAATCGTCAATGCACTCGTCTTGGGACCGGATACGACTGGCTTCTGAGAACTAAATTGGTCGTACAACTATAAAGAAATATTTTTCAAAAATCAGGTTGTGAGAAAATAATTATCGTACACATCAATCAACTCAAGTGTCGTGAAAACTAAGATAAGGGAACTGTATTTATTTCATTCATCATTCATCATTGTTCCTGGATGAAAATCCACCGATTATTCTCTTTGTTCGTTTTTGGTTTATCATATCTCACTGTACGTAGTAGAAAATTCAATTTATAGAAAAAAGTTACATCTCCATGAGTTGTACACAAAAAAGCTCCTTTATTGCTTCACAATGAAGCCTTTTGATCAGAACTGCTCGAAAATGATTGAATTTAATAAATGATATTTTGGAATAAACACGAACCGATGAAAGTCAGCATCGTCCGGATTCAGTGAGCACAACCACAGACTACCAACACACATGAATTCCAATTATTGAAATCATCTCTTCTACACTCTTGAACGATGAATCTATAGAATTCAAATCTCATCGGAAATCGATGCGATAGCATAGAAAACACGCATACATCCCCAACTCCAATAAATTTTCATTATCCTTTGTTATTGTCAATTCTTTGGAATGATCCCAGTAATATTTATTGTGACGAATATTGATGTTATTACTATGCATAAAAGTCCAATTAGGATCAATTGATACAGTTTGATTGTGTCAAGAAAGACGTCGCATACATCTCCATCATAATCTATTAACTGTCAGCAGTCAAAGTGCTGGAACATGCGCGTGTATCTGCACGTATTGCGAATACATTTTGATAGAGTCTTGTTCATTGCAGATATAGTTCAGTAGATTCACATGATTATTGTCCGCATGATGCAGATAAATTGGATAAGTCCAGCTTTTATTTTTCATCCATGTGAATAGATACACGTTGAGTAGCATTAAATTGGGAGAATTTATCTCTCTACTCCCTCATGAAGATTACGGTTGATATATCGCTTACGAAAGCGTCAGGATATGACACAGAATTTCAATTAACTCAAGTGTGCTTTCCATCTAATGTATATATTGATCATACGTATTACTATGCGTCCATCACACGGTGGTTGAGCGCGCCATAGAAAAGTTACTTTAAACTTTGACGACCAGGAAGACTGGACACGCATACCTCTCCTCGTCTCTGTAAAGGACTAAGGTCAACCGTCGAACTTTGCACTCAGCACTTGAAGAATATTACCGACGTGACTCTGAATTTCTGAAGCAAAGTTTCGAATTTTTCAAATTCTCAACTCTACCTTCAATTCCTGTATTTCTTGAAAGATGAACGTTGGATTGGTATTCTACTCTTTGAAGTGAACATTTACTTCGTAACTGATTGGATCAACATTGACTGTTTGAGAATCAGTTGAGTTATTGGCTTTGAGGTTCAATTTTTAATTCTATATTACTTACGGTTTTTTATGTTCTATGGACTCTATACAAGTTTTTAGACTATTTGAGTCAACATTTCGTCGACGTTTGTTTAAATGTGAAAAATGTCGATGCTTGGCTGAAAGTACTGATCGTGGTCGAAAAAGGGATGAGAAAAATGGTGGTGTAGTAAGTATCAGCGTTGATTCATAGCTCGCGCGAAAGCATTGATATAAAATAAATTTTAGATTACTGACAAGAAAGTCTGCACAGTATTTCGGAAATTTCTGCACTACTTCACTGTTGAGGAGTTTGGCTGAAATTGAACAGTTCTGACGCGTTCTGAGAAGTCTACATGATCCTTTGTATGACATCGATTTCATAACTTCATGTTGAAGGAGCACATGGAAATTGTATCGTAACATTCGAATATTCGATCAGTTCCACTTCGCCAAATACATGCGCAACTGTTCAATATTCCGGGTTTGGGTCTAGCTCTTTTCGAAGGGAACTCAATTACAACTTTTTTCTACAAAGTCGACTGAAAGTGGTCAGCATAGTTTGTAACAAGAAGGTTTTGTGGGGTATAATCAAACAATTGTTACGCTGCGAGGAAATCATCAGTGAACGATTTCACTTTCGATCCGATATGAATAATGAAAACACCAAATAAACAACTACTGTTATTTAATAGATTTTCAGGATAAAAATTGACTTAGTTCAACTTTTTGAGTCGGCAAGTTGGTATTGACGAGTATGAAATAGGTGACAGCAATCCTCAGGACAAAACGTCAATGTTAAACTGTCACAATCACAAACTCAATCATCAAAGGTGAATGAGAAATATATAACGGGAACGTTGATTGCATCCAAACCTAATGAATCCTCGACCGCGATTAATTTTTGATCATTCTATATTTTCGATAGTTCCTGAATGTTCGACAAATAGTCATTCTAGAAACTTCCACCCATGACAACAATTGTCATTCCACTATTTTCATATTCGCATTGGGAATGGATGTTCTTCCGCAATTTCCTATCGTCAAACCCGATGAGAATGAAGTGTGAAATTGTGAAAACACATGTTATTGAATACTGAACAATAGCTTTTATTGAGATAAAGAGGAGATCTATTCAATAAATATGTATTGTATCGACGCATCTGTCCAATCAAGCGTGGTGCACATGAACATACTTTTCCGATATAAATGATCATTTATTTGAGATTCTCTGTGAAAGAAAGCGAAAAATGAATAAATAAATAAATAAAACTGCTGTGGCCAACCGCTCGTAAATTGGTGCGTTTAATTAAAGCTCCCATTGAGGTTGTGCACCAGTGGAAGAAGCGGGTGATGGGGATGAAAAGAGAGGGCGATGGCAAGGTGGAGCGGAGAGTGAATACGGAAAGAAATATATAGAAGATTGAAAGAGAAAAGCGTGAATGTGGTGAACTGGGCGCCAGTCGTCAATATTAAAATCGAATCTCTGATTGGGAACTGGTTGATGCAACCGCAACCACCATCGTTATCTATTCGCTGATATGATGAGCACGCGAGAGCAAATAGTTAGGTTAATCGTATTCACATATAGAAATGTATATGTAGTTCATTGGCTTATCTGAAATTATATTGATAGATACAATTCAACATTGAAACCTCATTAAAACATCCTGATTGCAAACATGAAAGAATAAATAGAGAATGAAGAAACATTTCTCTCTAAGTTTTCAGTTGAAATATCAAATAATTCATTCTACTGCAACCGAAGTTATTGGACTTTTGTTGCAATATTCGGATGTTGAAACGGATGAAAAGACGCTTGGCACTCGCGCCATTTGCATAATCGTGGCTTCGCTTGCTCTACTCTTTAACGTATTGAAAACGTCGTGATTCTTGACGCGTTCAGTCGCGTTCATTTTGTGAAAATTATAATTTAGAATAGAGATTTTACGCTCGAGCGTAATTCGTGAATGGATATCTACGTCAATTCAATTCATATTTTTTTCTGTGTAATTAATTTTGAACTCAAAATGAAATAAACCGAGGGAGAAACTGAAGTAGAGAACGTAGAAAAATAGAAAAGACAAATATTAATTGGTTTCAATTATCGTACGGTTTTAATAATTCATCATATTAAAATTTGCACTTAGTTTACTTCTCCATAGATATGATGGGGAAAAAAAAAATTCGCAGTACTGAAAACTTGTCAGGGCTATCTTTTGGGGAAAAAGTAATTAATTCATGAATCAAGCGAAAAGTTTAATTCCACGAAACTTATACCGCCGAGTGTAGGCGCGCGAGTTTATTTGAATTTCCAGAAGCGCCCGCGCACCACCGCCACACCCATTTTATTATACACTTCTATACACATATATATATATATATA
>JABMBR010012780.1:0-36192 GCA_018881525.1 Meteorus sp. PSUC_FEM 10030008 | reverse complement strand
GCAGAAATACATTTCGATACACTATTCTTCACAAATTACGATGCAGGTGACATCAGCTAGAAATGACAACAATAAACAGTCAAAAATCTTCCAAATAGAGAAAAAAAATTTTATATAGTATACCAACGAAATGATAATAAGCCAGAAATGATAATAAGTCTTTCATTCCTTGCTCTTGTTATTTACTGTTTTGTTATGAGTTTTCAACCGGATGAACTATCCTTTGGTTGAAATGTCTGTCGGTTGAACTGTCGTCCGGTTGAACTGTCGTCGGTTGAAATGTCGCGGTTAAAATGTCGCGGTTGAACTGTCCGTGGATGAGATGTTACAGAACCACATGAAACAACTCGATAGATTTACGCAGTTTCCAAGTCCGTGATTTTTAAATTGTATTTGCAATGTTTCAATCATCTTGAATGTCCCAGTACATCTCCATTGATCCCAATTGCTTGGGCAGCAACATTAAATATCAAATAACTATCACAATGTGAGTAATTTTGAGTTAGACTGATGACGGCCATTGACAACATCAACGATTATCATGAAGAAAATTCTTCGGGTAGAAATGTGAGACAATGAATTATCATTGATGGTCAAGGTGATGGTTGGAGCAAAAAGAGGAGGTGAAACAACAATGAAAAAAAGAACTGACTGATGAATTGCAGTAAGATGAAGAGAAGCATGAGGATGAAAGAAATGTAGAAAACTTTTGTGATATCATGTTGTTCTTTCCCACAATAACATTTGTTCCGAGCTTCCATTTGTAACAAAGGCGAATCTGATTTCCAACAATTCACATGAAATTTACTACGATAAAAAAAGAATGAGCTCGGCGTTGTGCATATTATTATTTGGTCGTCGAAATCCGACGAGGATATTTCATCTAAAATTCTGTTCCATAATCGATTTGTACCATATCTAATGAAACATTCCATAAGGGTCATTCATACTTTATTCCTCTCGTGATTATAACTCAAAATGAATCCATGAAGTTCTATATAATACCACATTATATAGAACTTCATTGAATTATCGATCGTGCCGCAATTTGTTACATAATGAACCACTCAATAATTTTACACAATTTCGTAGCATCCATTCATAACTGACAGCGATATTGGATAGACAAACCCAACTACGATACCTTGATGTCAAAAGCTGAAGTTTTTCACAAATCTAGTCACATTTTTTCACAAACCTGGATCTGGGCCGTAGCCAATTCTTTTGTTTGGATATTTAACGCCATGAGCAGGGTTTAAATTTTGCCACCCACTTGGCACAGGTCGTCCATATGAATAACCATTTCCATTATACTCATCAACTCCACTGCCTAACGTTGGGGAGATATGATGAGGTCTATTATAACCATGATGCTGGGGTATTTTATCACGATAATAAAAGTCATCTGCGGTGCTTGGTCTGCTGGCTGGTCGTTCATGATGATAATTGTCTGGCCGTACAAGAGATGTTCGATGCTCATCATTCAATCCTGATGGTAAATATGAATCATCTGAATTGTAAGATGGATGAGCAATTGGATATCTCCGATTTGGATCAATTGGTCGTGGTAATTCCAGAGTTAATTGTGTGTTGCCACTGAATGAACCTCCATACGGAACAGAGTGAGTCGCTGGTGGAGAATAAGATGACGGTGGATCTCGTGTTGGACTGAAATTCCCCCGATTCTTATCTGGCGAATTCCAACTTATTGGTCGTGGATCAACTGTCCACCAACTATTTGATGAATGCGGTGAATATGTTGACAATGGTCGTTGTAGATGTTTATCTTTTTTCTGATAACATTTTTGTTGTGATGAATCACGTTCATAAAATTGACAGCGATGATCCACCGCAAAATCACGATTAATATCAACTCGATTAGATGGTATCGATGTTAATTCACAAATATTTTTTCCAACACCGGATGATCTAAAGGGATTGACAAATGTCGTGGTATCAATTGCTGCACAGTTCACGAGTTCATAGCTAAGACAATAATATTGATACTAAGTGGATTTATATTGGATTTTATGATTCAGCTCCCTCATGATAATTGTCATCATGTCACATTGTGAGATGATAAAATTGCATCCGTAATGATGCAAGTGCATCACTCGCCGAATAAACAATGGATCGTTACTGATTGCACGCGTGGTGAACATGATTATGAGTCAACCCAGATATGTTTGTCGTTGATGTTTGAATTACATAGAATGTACATGTATATAATTATAACTAATTTACTGACGACGTTTCGGTCACAATCTTTAGAAGGAAATAGAAAGTGCATTGTTTGAAATTTTCCTGTCCAAGATTGGTGTGTTGATTCCACGATAGCACCAATTGCAAACTTTTCTGGCGATTAGGAAAATATCACGAAAGATTACAAATTGATTCAAGTTCGATGTTAAACTCTAAAATCTGATTTATTTCTATTTCGTCTCTCTGGAAATCAGCGATATTGTATCCTGATAAAATATTGGAACGGAATGATCACCCAGAAAGTTAATACGTAGAAAATTATGTGATTGAAGTGAAAATAATGGAAATTAATTCCTCACCTATAATTAAATCCTTCACACGTGAATCCTCTTTCATACTCGCACATCCTGTGGCAATCGTGTAATGTGTCACACTCCATTGCACGTCTCACGTACTCGTCGATTATACGTTTGCCGGAAAATATTTTTCGGAAGCACGCTGGAGAGCATTAACAACAAACAAACAGAAAGCAAACAATTAAATTACCGAGTTAAATGGCATTTGATCATTCGATACGCAAATACTTTTCATACACTAATTTATTGACAAATCCCAACTCCTCTTTTCCACCATAATTTTTTTTCACGCCAAACTTTCTCAACACTTTTGACAGATGAAACTTACGATCATCACAATCCCCATCATGCACAATGATAACTGTATCCCGACACAATGAATTTGTGATACAAAACGTGAACAAATATACGATCCATAAATTCATTTTCATCACTTTTTTAATCTCCAATTATTTATCATTTGTCTAATTATTAATTCTTTCAATAGCCAATGAATTTATTGAACGTTCAATTTATTTTTCAGGTGAAGTATCCCGGAGGAATATCAAATTGAATGCGGATATTGAAATGTTGATTTATAACACATACTCGTAAGAATGACACAGTAACAGCAAAAGGATTGAAAAATAATAGTAAAATTAGAGGTCTTAACATCGGTTTTATATGGAAAAGTGAATGTTTCCATCCGCAAAAATAGTAGGCGGGTCCTGGATTACACGTTAGGAGAGTGGGGTATTAACTCACCCATCGTATTGTGTGTATTTGTGTATATATTTATGTGTACATGATTGAGACTTCCAAGCATTAACATAATAATTATCATCTTCATCATCACCACCAACATCTCGTCATTATCATTGTCATAATTATTACCTCAACAATGAGATGAAGAGGTGTTATTTATTTTTCAATGTCTTCGTTGAATAATCATCTTCAAAGTTAATTTAATATTTCATTTTTTCATGTGTTGTCATTTTTGTTTCATTGGACAATTACCACAGCAAAATATTCCAAAACATTTCTATATATTCGTGTTTTGTTGTTGTGGCACAAATATTTTTGTTGCATAATAATGTTCATGAATGAAAGTACCGCAAAGGAAATGAAAATTGATGTGAAATTGAGGTCGAGACTGGCATTTGAATTGATACTTCAATTTTCTTCACATTTCCCTCCAATTTCTGTAAAAATTTTTTTTACAGTACAAAATTCCTACAGGAAATGTTTCATAGGAGGAAATTACGCTTTTTTTTCATCCTAATTATTAATTCCAATGCCATAAATCGTTTCATTTTCGTTGGTTGATGATTCATCTTGTAAAAAATTCGACCATTTGAACTTTCAAAGTAATTCATTCCGACCTTGAAATGTAAGTACAGTACTTCTTAATTGATGGAGACTAGAGTTACGGAAGTTATAACTTCATCATGATCATATATATACAATGAACATGAAGAACAATTAAAATTTTTTCAATGTTGAATGTAAGTTTTTGGATATTCAAAAACTGAATACCTTAGTTCATCAATAAATTTTCCATTAGGGCTTTCTATTGTTTTCGGGCATCAAGTGAGATGAACAAACCAACTGTATAGTTGATATTCCAGAGTATGTAATGAAACATCTTCAAAATTTTGGAATAAAAATTGGGATTCCCAAAAGATTCAAGAAATAAAATCGTCGATATTGGTCTAACAAATTGCGTCGAATGATCTCCTGCTTCTATGGTGTAAACAAAGGGAAATGAATGTGTTTCACATATAAAAAATCAAAGCCTGAATTTAATGACGAGTGGCGGTACTTTATACGACGATTCACCTTGAAAGTTCTTCACTCGGTCAATTATTTCAAGCAGACATTTATATATATATATAATTTTAAACGTTTCACTTCCTTTATTTCACGCCACCTTCGTTCCAGACTCACGCACACACAACGACTTTATTGAATCATCAATACCATTTTACTTTTATTATTTCTATAATAATATTTTTCCATGTGAACATTATAACCTGCTCGAGAAAATTTCGGATCAATTAACATGTTAACTACAAAAACAGGAAATATAATTCCGTTCGCAGAATTAAATACTGAAATATCCTGAAAATATTTCTATTCAATCAATCGAAATGAGAATGCGAATTCACAAAAAGAGAAAAAAAAAAATATTAAACTTCCATGACCATTAATTTAACAAAACTTATTCAGTGATTGATGTTTTGCAAGTGTCATTAATTAAGAATGAATGAGAGTCTCTCCGAACTCAGATAGAAAATAAAGCAGACCAGACAACTGTACACGATAACCGGACGCCTCTCCCTTTTTCTTCCGGTCAATCTAATTCACTTTCAAATATTTCTTGAACAAATGACAAAACTATCAATCGCTTTTAACCGAAGTTAGCACGAAGAAAAATTCGAAATCAAAAGTAAATAAAAATCTTTTGTACAAAGTGAATTTAATGTGCAAGTATGACGTCGAAGAAATTCCGCATCGCAAATATTATCGTGAAAAATCATCCTTTACATTGTTTATTAACGATATAATGAGTATGAAAGTGTGAGTATTATTTTTCGCTTGCATGATCCTCACACAGCGGAAGTACAGGGAAAACGAAATCAAAGAGGGGGAAAGTGAGTGATAGAGATAGAAACACGTACAGAAATTTGCGCGTCATTTGGAAACCATGTCAATGCCGTCATTAACACCGTAGCGATTTGTCGATTAGTTTGTGTTTCTTTCTGTATGTGGCATAATAGTGCAAAATAATATGAATGGATAATTGTCCACATGCAATGGAATTACGTATGAATGCATACATTCATGAGTCATTGCAATTAAACACATTCATTTAACAGTACGTTTGAAATTATCCAAACATTCAATTACATCGTTTCATCAAATTTTCTTTATGTAATAACACTTACCTATATCACTACTCAAATAGTTAGTTGAACTGAATTGAGGCGATTCTTTGTTGATAAAAATACTGGCAGTTGGATGTTGAACTCGGTAGCTATCATGAAGAAACAAAGAAGAACAAAGAAAATTTATTAGTGGAAGATTTGTGTTATTTATTGCAGAATGGATGGTTCAAATTCCATTAGGTCTATATCACTCTGCCTCGTTCCAACTATTCAAACTGAAATTCATTAAATGTCTTCTACGTCTCAGATTGTTTCAATGAACTTTGTCATATCAAAAAGATCTTGTTTGATGGCTCTTTGATGCTGTACAATGAAAACTCCATTACTCGTGCGATTATTGATTCGTCATTCGCTGATTAAACTCATGTCATCATGAAATCGTTGCATCCAAACACATCGCATCGTGGAAACTCATGAGAAAAATTATGTCGTGCTGTAGACAATTCTAATAAATTTAAATTTGTTTCAACGGAATAGAACAATTAGCAAAGTGGATTCCATACTCTTTTCTACTTACAAATCTCTCAAATGATTCCTAACTCAACTTAGAATTCTATAAAAACTCTCTGTGATTAATTCAATATTGACTTAGGCATACCTTGGATCCAGCCACCATAAATTTTCGTAATTAGTTGGACCAATTTCAAAATTGAGATTTGGATTTATTCTTTGACCATAATTTAAGTATGGATCAAATTCTGCCAGATAATGATCAATGTTTTTATCAATGAAAAGATCATCAGATGTTTTGTTGAGAATCGACGATTCAGGAGGGTTTTTATCAATCCCATTCACAGGCCCAATTCTTCTCCCGTATAACTCATCTTCAGTTTCAATATGTTTTTCGTCATTGTGATGAGTAGTCCAAATGTCTGTTGTGTCATTATCATTCCAATTCGCGCTCACCGCAAAGTCGTTATGAAATAAAGGCGATTCATAATTGAATCCATAGAATTCACCAAAATTTTTGATATTGTCATTTTTGCTATGATATTGATCACCCGGTTTATTCTCCAATATATCGAATGTTCGAGTTCGATCATCGTCCAACAATTCAGGAATAATAATCGCATCTGAAGATTCATTTCCACTGTTTCGATTTTTCACTGAGGCAAACAATGAATTCCTGAATGCATTTGAAAAATTGGAACTACCAAATACCCAGGTGGAGTTTCCTTTATTGATGGTGAAATTTGGTGCAACCGCTGTATTGATTCGCGAATCATTACGACTTCGATTGAATACTGTTGAAAGAGTTGGAAACGAATTCGATAATGAATTCTGAATGCTTTTGCATCCAGTCAAGGATAAGCGACCTTTGAAGTAAACATCATACTCTGGATCTCTCTGGAAATTATCTTGACGTTGTGAAATGAAACGTCCAAGCGTACACGTACCATTTCCCCTGGGTCCAACACTGTAAAAAACCAAAAGAGAGTAACAGACTGAACCATCAACAACAATCAAACAATTAGACAGAGTCACTCTCAGATGCCAAATTAATCAACCATTGTTACAATTTCCGTCTTTACTTTGCCGTTTGTATTTGTATAACTTGCCCAAAACTAAAAACATTGCAGGAAGTCCCGTTGGCCGAGCAAGCGGCTTCGCAATCCGAGACAGTCGCAATTTGAATCGTTGAAATGACTAAGCTATCCGCTAGTCGAGATCCAATTGATATTCTTGTGTAGCAATCTAATAAGAAAGAAAAATTGATTCATATTTTTTTCAATTCCACTTGTGTATCTCATCATTCCAATTAAATCAGAATTTTTATTTTTCCCCATGTTCTTTTGTTTCATTAATGAATTTACCGCTTGGAGTGACGAATAGACGATTGTCGATGGATAAGTCCAACGTCGTGACGTTTTGCAATGAACAAATAAGAAATACAGAGAATATGGACAGAGTAGAGTATAGAGTTTTTCTTTGGTCCAACGAATTTTCCATCATCTCACATCTGTTCTTCATTTTATCCATAGTCCAATATTGACATTAACCATGGTCCATTCATTCCGAATGAGTCAATTGTTCAATTGAAATATTTCCACTTTGAATGAGAAAACAAAATAACATGAACATTCACGATGTGTTTTACCTATCACAATTATTACGGATTGAAAAAAAAAACAACAATGCGAATACAATCGAGTCTTGAAGATCAATCGAGTGAATGATTAAATGAATTTCTCCCTATTTCTAATATATATCAAATACACGTAGAATGAATTCACTCAGTGAATTCCACACCGGAGTAATTACGCAAACTTTTTGTATAGAAATCTCACGAAGACGAATTGTATACAAGACTAGACCGCGCATCAACTGACAACATCTGGGTAACTGTATCATCGTTTTATACTAGAGTAAACTCTGGTTATAAAGAGCAAAACTCTTTCACATGTATTCTGTCTTGCTTCTTCCTTCTTTCCCCTTTTACCGGGTCGTCAACCCGAATCCTTATGAATACATAAGTATGTTACATTAAAATATAAATTGACTCTGTGGTACACCTCAAATTATAACATAAAATCTACTGTGATTGGACCAATCTATGCTGAATGAACCAATCATTTGGCTCCGAGCAATCTCGAAAAAAGTCTAATTACAAAAAGGGCGCAGTATTGCATTTTTCCCATTGTGCAAGAATGATTGGCGAAAAGAAAAGCCTGTAATAATCGATTGCAGAAATTACTCTCGACTTGATAGAGGTGCGTCGAGATGAAACTGAATGTTATTTGCTAGATGCATCAACGCAGTTTTTTTTTATAACCCATTGTTGCATCGTTAAATGCGATGCCGAGGTAAGAAAAACGAGTATAGAGCCATGTCCCGCGTCATTAAACGCACGCGATGTGCATTGGTGTAATTGTTATTCAGTGAAATCCTACGACGTTGATCATGGATTGGATGAAAATCGAATAATAAAAATGGACACAAAATTATTTGTTTCACATTCACAATATCATGATTTCACATACTTTTTTATCTGATTATGCAAATGATGAGATTGGAGATGGAAAATAACGGTAGACTTTAACACAAACTCTGAAGAAATCATTAACATGTTAACGGAATTGAATTCCGGGTTAATTTGTCAATCGAAGTTTGTTTTTTTTCTCTGTACTCTTCTTCTGTTCTCGTTATTATATCACGGTCAAAGATGAATATATCCCGTACTTAAATAGGTTCTCAATTTTTTGCCCAGTGAAGTTTTCAGTAGGCAGTCCTAAAGCATGTCACGCTTCAAGAAATTTGTTTTACACACTCCGGATGACGTATAAGTAGTATTTTGTATTATATTAAGTCCTTTCATGTTCTTATTTTCTCGTTTCTGATGTCAGTTACAAGTGTATGTATGTATTGTGTATTATTTTTTTATCATCAGGTGGACACGCATGACGACTCATCTAAAAATCAAACAATTTATTATATTCATGCATGTGTTTATTTTGATGATTCAATATCCGGATTGTCCTATTTACTTAGGTCATCTTTACTTCATTATTCCATTTTCCAAATAATCTGACGAAGCAATAATTGAGAATTTTCGTCCTACAATGGAGTACTCAATATCTTCCCACATTGTTGATGAATTTCATGAATTATTATCGTTTCACCCTCCCTTGCTCTTTCTGTACTTCCATGAAAAACCATCAGTGCAAAAATGAGTGAAAATGGTGAAATTGTTAAATGTTCCATCGAATTTCACATGTCTCCAAAAATTAGAAGTTGATCTGACAGTGTGTTCGGAATGCAGTTATGCAGAACATATCGATGGCTTCATCATGACACTTTCCTCATCTTTTTTTATGCCAATTACAAATGAATCATGTGACAAATCACAGATGAAAATCTTTCTTCTTGACCTGGCACTTGCAATCACATTGTTCAATCCCGAGATCAATAATCCAATGGATTGTGATTCAATTTTGATTGGAGAACATTTGTCTACTTCCATCATCCTCTCTCTTTTCCATGGCATATCTATTTATGCCCATAAAATACACCTGTACAACTAGATAAACACGCATGCTTAGGATTTCATTCATCCGGTGTATGAACGCGCAAGAGAAACCTATCTCCTATGTCAAATCGGCATTATACAATCTTGCATAGCGAGTACTATACCCTCATGGATTCAATGTATTATACGTGTAATACGCATCTAATGCTGATTCTGATATGGAGTTCACTTGCACTTGGTTAAGAAAAATTATATGCGAAATGAGAAAGAATGGAGTGTACGTAGCATAATGCTAACACCATCGTGAGACCGACGCCACCACATGTGTATCCATTCCTCAATGCTTCAGCAATTATGTGCGAACAAAAATTTCCCATGAATTTTCTGCAACTCATTATTCACTTTTAATCATCATTCTTATTTTGATTTCACTGTCTGTATTTTTGCCAACTTTTTCGAATGTTCCCAAGATCCAGGTTCACCTGTTCACTCAAAATTTAACTCAAGACTGAAAATAGTGAAAACAGTGAAATTCATTTTCATCATCATTTAATTAGAAAAATAACTGTATTCATATGAAAAAAAAGTAAAATTAGTTATTGCATTATAGAAGTTCATTAATTATAATGAAATTTACACACATCTACAGTCTTAATTCTTGAAATTACTGAGAATGAGACAGGATATGTGAAAAAAAATTATTGCTATTCTCATATGAATTAGATTCGAATTATGATTAATGTAGATTTCTTCGGCTTATGAAAATGGACCATCAGTTGAATCTGAATCAATATATCGTTAATATGGTCAGTATTTTCGGCTGTTTAACAGCATGCTGGTGGTTTCTCATGTATACCATGTGCGATTGATGTATGAACAAAACTTTCCTCACTTGATGGTGTTAGAGGAAAGTTGGAATCAATACTGCCGATTCCAGAACTAGGCGAATCTTCAATTCTCAAATGAGTTGCATCGTTATCACTTTTGGTTAATCTGTATACGAAAGAAGAAATCAGTCATGACATTGGCATAGATCTATTTTTCATGCAGTTCAGTTCATGTTCATGCTATCTCGCGGGAATATGAACTCGTGATATTTATGACATTGTGATGAATTTCAAAAGATATGACAATGAAATGATTAACAACATTCTGATTAGATGTTTAGCCAGTAAGCAACTGGAGTGACAGACTGCAAATGATAACAATTTTATTCGGAAAGATAATTTTCCCACTATTGCAATCCGTAGCTGAATGAACGTTTCATTTATATGGAATATCATATCAATCAGAGCATTTAGAAAAATATTCATAAGCGATAGAGGTGAGAACGAGATAGCTGAGAACAATTATGAACACATAAAAATGTTCACCTCAGAAGTCCAAGCGCAGTTACGAGGAAAACTTGTTCAATTCCTTCATCATGAAACGCTGATGTTTCATGATAAGAAGCACCAATTTTCGTCGCGTATATTCGGCCTTCCTCACTGTCAACTTTGCGTTCATTAGATAAATCACATTTGTTACCAACTACAACTAGCACCATTGAGTCTTCAACATTTCTTCGTAACTCTGTTACCCACGATTTAATCGCTGTAAATGTATTATATTGTGTTATATCGAATACCAATAAAGCAGCATTCGCATTTCGATAATACATTGGCGCCATCGATCTAAATCGTTCTTGACCAGCTGTATCCCATACCTGATTGGTTAAAGAATATTCAATGAGATTAAAAACAGATACACAATTAAAACATTTATTTGCATATAAAATCCATATCTATTTTTACCTGCAGCTTTATTCTTGCGTCTTCGAGATTAATTCTACATGTGAAGAATGACGCACCAATTGTTGGGTTGACATGTTGATTAAACATTTTTCCGGCATACCGTGTTATCATACTGGTTTTTCCAACACCTGAAATAACCATCTATCAATAATAATATTAACAAGGGACAAATTTTTCTGACCCGAATAACAATGCGAGATAATTCATGATACTAGAACTCTCTGTACATATTCATGCGTGACAAAAGTTGACAAGTCAATAAATACCAATACCTGACGCGAACTCAATTTCAATCTGTGTTCTGCTGAAGCTTTGGAGGAATAGTTTTTGTGGGATGATTTCAGCAATGCATCAATGAATGAATCAATAATTGCTTCGTGATAGGCAGTTAATCAATTGTTCAACTTTATGTCGAATGACAATCTTATCATTATTCATCGAGAAAACTACGTAAAATGAAATGGATCGCTTATCTCGACGTATGAATCAACAGATTCTCATCTGATTTATGCAATGATTAAGTACTGAATTCATGAAAAATTTTTCAAGTTATTGATTCAGTCAAACAGATAATAAACCGAATGCCCCAACACTGAATATCAATTTTTGTCAAACATAGATACATGACACAACAGAGGTTATGAAGAAAAAAGAGTGATAATAAAACAATGTAGATAAAATATAACTGACCTCAATTAAAAATTTCAAAAAGACGAAG
Organism: Meteorus sp. PSUC_FEM 10030008; assembly: GCA_018881525.1. Classification (NCBI taxonomy): domain Eukaryota; kingdom Metazoa; phylum Arthropoda; class Insecta; order Hymenoptera; family Braconidae; genus Meteorus; species Meteorus sp. PSUC_FEM 10030008. Next base: position 24,229 of record JABMBR010012780.1, on the reverse strand, counting down.
ATACGTATTTTCAAAATATAGAAATGTGATATAGACTCACCTTGTGAGCCTAGAACAACTAATTTTGCTTCGATTGTTTTCATTTTAATGCATTGGGAAGCACTGGTAGCATATCAAACATATACGATACAGATACGATTCAGTTGAAATACTTATTAAGGAGGAAAAAAACACTGTATTATGGTGAACATTTGTTTATGCACGATCGAATGTCATTCATGAGTGCGACTTTTTTACTCTACGATCAAGTCATTCTTGGTGTGAATCGTTGATGTCAGCGTGTTTGCTAACCTTGCAGATACTGGAATAACATACAAGGAATGTGTGTTTTTTTATGTAGACTTGTGTGTGATCAACTTATACAGATATTCAGGGTAAAACATCGAACATTTGCGATTTCATCGGGACGCATCATGCTATGGTTCGATCGGATTCTACCTTATCAATAGACCTAGTTGAAGTGAATTATCGGAGACTCATTATGATTACAGTCGGTAATGTCATTTGTATACTCCATCAAAGAATACAGATGTACATCTGTATTCTTTGGCTCCGTTTATTCAATTGTCTCAAGTCAATGCATAGAGTTGTCAGTCTATCATCCTTGCGATGAGCGAGCACTTTCTAATAAAAATTGGACATATCGATTGCGTGTTGATCTGTTCCATATTAGATAGAATTGATAACAAAGCCATCGCTACTTCGCCACGACATATATTACTGAACATAATTTGCATTTTGTATAGTATTCTGATGATACCGAATACATCCTGGGTGCCCTGATACTTCATTTTCTGCATGATCAAAATGCTGTTATTCTCGTTGCATGAATGTTATATAATGCACGTGGTAGAACGATCGGGCAGGAATGGCACTAATAGTTATAATTATGTGGTATGAGACAAGATATCATATAGCAAAAATATCGACTTTAAACTTGATGCTCCATAGCGTCACTGATATGAAATAATTTGGTGATCTCAGAAGAAGAGATTTGTCAACTGAAATTTCTTTTCGAATTCGTTTTTCGCGTCTGCATACAATCAGTTGGTCAAACAACAATTCACAAAATGCTAACATATCTGAGAATTGATCAACATTTTCATTGATCTTTCATAAATATCGTGAGGCTTTCGCATAATTAGCACCATCAAGGATAATCATCCATAAATCTTCGATGACGTTCATTCATCCAACACAACTATTTAGGTATTCGGGTTCATTGCGTTAAACTCCAGTATTCAAATCTTTTCTCTAATTTTATGTACACATAATCTCCACCCTACCTTATTGATTAATTAATTAACTCATCTTGACCTCAAAAATTAGAATGCAACTTGTTTTTCTCTTATTGATAAGATAAATTGGAATGACAAATGATTCACTTGTTATTGCTAAGAAAAACGAAATATTTTTTATAGAAAATGGTTTTTCATTCTGTCAATGATTATTACTGGCGGTTATTAATGGCACGCTAACGCGTCTCATCTCGCCCATCTATTAGATGATGGGAATGACATCCGTCATGTGTTACGTGTTGGTATATTGGTAAGGTTAGAGAATATGATCTCGGTGTTGATGCCAATTAGCTAATGAGTATGCATTCATAAAATGATATGTTTAACGCTTGACGTCTATTTCATTTAATGTCCGTCCATCGGTGTGTACATTCTCGCTAAATAGTGATTAATAGACACTTCAATTCCGAATGAATATCCTTCAGGATCATTGATGACGCATGTCCTCTAGATCTTTAATTATCGACAATAATCATTATAGTCAAGTAGGAAATGAAATATAATAAAGTTGTGATTCAATCAAGTATCCACATTCTATTACTTCCAACGTTAATTCGGTTATTCCCACTCTCTTGAGATCGGAATTCGTTCTCGAGTCCATATCTTTCCATACAGTGACAATCATCGTTGACTACATATTCATACATTCATTTTAATTGAATTATTCAACTAATCATATCACGGAGATTAAATTTTACTGATGGGTCAAAAATTTATCTAAGAATGATTAATCTTTGTCATGGATATTCGATATCCATCACGAGATCGCACAGAAACACGTGTACTGAATCTCAAATTCTCAAGTTTCATATTTGTTGTTAACCGATAATGACGAAGAACTTGAGCAACGATCACTTTCAGACATGACACACCGAACTTGGAACCAGGACAACTTCTCGAACCACCACTGAATGGAACATAAGTATATGGATGGCGTTGTTTAGAATTCCCTGGTGAGAATCTCTCGGGAATAAATTTTGCAGGTTCGTCCCAATATTTGTCTGATTTATGAGTTGCTGCAACTATCATAGCGACTGTGCACCCCTTAGGTATTGTATACTCGCCTGAAACTCATTCATTCAGCTAAATATCTCACGAAATCATTAGTTTGTCTTTTATATGCACAGTGCTCCGTACCTAATTTGATGTCATTGGTCACTTCGCGTGATAACACAGGCCCTATAGGGAACAATCGTATGGTTTCCTTTATGACCATATGAGTGTAATTTAATTTTCCAGCCATTTCTTCTGAAATGTCCTCAGCAGCGCCGATCACAGTATTCACTTCTTGACGCACTTTTTCCTGTATTTTCAATAATCATTCAATTTATTATGAAAATCAATCGATATGGAAAATACTTGTTGCTACCTGTATGTCAGGTTGCATTGCCAGCATCAGTAAAATGGCTGAAAAGACACCTAAAATTGAATCATAAAACTGCAAAAAATCAGAAGTAATATTGTTTATAATATCCAGTTGACTGAGTTATAACCAACAGCAAATAGAATTTTCATACCCCAATATATAATATGGTTAAGTCAGATGCTATTTCTTGATTGCTCATTGCATTAGTTTTCACGATGTTTTCTATCCATAAGTCCAATAACGATGGCTTTGGTTTCTTCACTGTCGAATCTCCACGCGCCAATCGTTCATGTAGTTCTTTCTTTTCTTCGATAAGCTACATAAAAGTTAGCATCGTGACACATATTGACATTTGTAAGTTTATTTCGGTGAATTTCTTTTCTCACTCACTCTATTAATGAACTCATGAACAATCTTTGATGTTTTTTTGGCTGTCCTACCACATTTGCTCAGATGGAATATAAACCAAGGGTACAACCATGGTGTCACAGCACGATAAAAAACAATTTCTGCAGCACTTTCCAGATCATAGCTATGAATTATCATTGTACATCAGGAATGCAATTTTTGTTACTTTGATACTTACGTTTCTGCCGCATGAGGAATTTCCATATCACCAAGATCTTGAGCGACACCAGGAATACCAAACAATGCTTCTAAATAAAATGAATTTCATGACGAAATGTCCTCTACAGTTTCATCTGTTGACATATAGCTGACCTATACAGGGTGGGCCTTAATTCGAGGACACGAAGCATGCGACGTTATGGAGAAAGATAAAATAAAAATAGTGGCGTTTGAATCATTTTCCCATCTTGATTCCTGAATTTGTTATAACTTTTTGAAAACTGGCCAATGCCAATGGCTGTTTGCTATTTATCCTTGTTACGTGATATGGTGGAGCGCCTCACGCAATAATGGCGATACTATATCCATATCTCCGCGTGTTTCCTGCTTCACAGTAACATCTATATATGAAAATGCCGGATTTTCAAAAAGTTATAACAAATGCAGGAATCAAAATAGGATAATGATTCAAACGCCATTATTTTTATTTCCTTCTCCATAACGTCACGTGCTTCGTGACCTCGAGTTAAGGCCCATCCTGTATATTTTTCAATACTTTACCAGATGCTATATCTGCCAGACAAAATTTCATTTCTTCCCGAATATCGAATTCGCCAGTGCCGACATTCTTCGCCATATCATTGATGGCACGACGAATCTGAATGTTGAAGGATTTCATATAATCAGCCAGATATTCTCCATTGAGTAATGGCACGATTAGTCTGCGATGTGCTCGCATCTCAGGACCTGTAGTGACGAAATTGTCTTGCATGAACAAACATCTACAGGATGAACCAAAAAAATTACATCCATAAAAAATAAATCTGATAATAACCATAGCCATTTAATAGACTGTTGACAAAGAGACTATTCATGAATTCATACACGAAAGATTTCTTTGAAGTTCCCTCATATTTGAGTATTATCTGTTGAATAAAATAAATTGTATTTCCAATTCAAGTGTCATCTTTCTGATCAATACAATATCTGATCCGTTTTCACGGCGAGTAATGAAGCCTAACCTCAATGTCTTCTGGGCGTGTTATTAAAATGACCAATTTAGAACCAAACCATAAGCGACAAGTTGGATATTTCTCGGTTGCTTTGACGAACATGTCCAAAACACCTTAAAATACACACACACAATAATTTCATGATACCCATTCATATAGGATGTGGGATAGCTGCCAAAATATTCATAGAAATCACCGTCAATATTTCCAGCTAATTCTAATGCATTGCCTAATATTGGGAGCGCCGGTGGACCAGAAAAGTTTTGCGCTGCTTTCAACAGCATGATATAGTGCTTACAAAAATTGTAGACAGATCTCCATGTGTATGAACCCCACAGTGCTACAAAACAGCTTAACGCAAATTCTGCCACAAAAAAGGGCATTGGATGTGTCGATATTGTCACAAGAAAAATACTGAATCGTATGAATTTTCGTACATTGTACTTACGCCACAAAGGAATATAATTCATAAAGATACTAATCATCGTGATTCACCCTACTGTACTTTCTGCAAACGTTGGGGATTACCAATGCAATTGACACTCAATGATTAGTTTTGAGTTGGAACCAGGCTGGATTCCAGTCTTCTGAGTATATTCGTATTCAGAATATCCAATCAATGAAACCACCATATGTATATATATCCAACCAATAGGGTGAAAATTGCAGTAATGACTCAGAAATGTCAGTCATCGGTTCATTTTCGTATGTTTGGAAACTATTCTAATTCCACCTTAGCAGAATACAATGATATAGGATTCGACAAACATGTGCAGTTCAGCATCGACTGATTTGCCTGTTGTATCAATCACTGACACCTCAAAGTTTCTTAGCTTGATTTTCAATGAAGCAAACGCACAACAGACAGTATTTATCGTAGAGTGAGCGAATGAAGAATCCAGATAGGACTAAATCATCATTCATGTCCTCCCTATATTTATACTGGCATTCATGATTCGAAATAATTGACCAGCAATTGACATATCCTTTTTTCTCAAATTCATTATTATATCGACACATTCGCATGTTGGAACCTCCTTGTGGATGACATAGCATCTTTCACATATTCATGAATGATTAGAGAGCGTTTTTTTACCTTGAATGGTATCACGTATCTCTGTCTGTATCTCATCTGCTTCATCAACTTTTCTAAATGTGGGATTTGGAGATGGTGATAACTGCGATCTTAAATCAACTATGACCTTCATAACTTCGTTATGAGAAATTGTTGGATTATTTAGAACAACTACCATATAAACTAGTGATTACAAAGTTGGGATATTTAATCTCATTAGTTTTCTATCTCGTGAGGGAACATGGAGAACAATGTTCATGCTGTTCTCGATACTTCTTTCAATCATCCACTAAGTATTCATGTTTTCTTTAGGAAATGTTGTTTTTATACGAGCACATGCTCCAGCTAATTATACGATGTTGGACATAAAAATTATGTAAGATTATCTTCACATAACTCTACCTTGGTCCGATGCTTACCATAATTGATACCACCACGGATACATTTGGGTCAACATATTATCAATGATGATTTTAGAGACAGTGGGATTTCAGTATAGACCTGCAGTTCTTGAGAATAATTTTAGCGTAGTCGTGTGTATGGACTCATATTCTTCTACGAATGAATGTGACAATCCTTTCATGTAGATGAATAATACAAAGACATCGTCAAACTCTTGACTTGGAGATTTCACCTTTGTCCACACGTAATTGAATAACTTGAAAAAATCAACTCACAACAGAAAAAGCTGCGGCGAAAAAAATTGTCATGTGGAAATAATAGTCGGATGAAGGATCGGGTACATGAATAATCGGAAATAACGAGAAGATTCCGATCAATCCTTACCATTTAATTGTACAACACGATTGTTCAAATAGCAACAATCACACTTTATGTACTATCTTTGTAAAAATAAGTCATTTGATAGATCTGAATATTCTAATATATGGAACAATTAGACTGTTATTCATGCAACGGTGAATCGATTCGTTCCATTGACACGCGATATCCATCTTGTGATCGGGCTGAAATTTGTATCTTCAATTTCAGATTTTCCAGTGTCATATTCGTTGTGAGTCGACTTCTGCGTATAAACTGAGCAATCATTACTTTGAGACACGTCATAGCAAACTTTCTGCCAGGACATCTCCTGGGTCCTTCACTAAACGGTACATAAGTGAAAGGATGACGTTCCTTCGAATTTTCTGGAGAGAATCTTTCAGGAATGAATTTCATTGGCTCTTTCCAATAATCTTCGAGGGTGTGAGTTACTATGGGTATCATACAAACTGAGGATCCTTTTGGTATAGAGTACCCATCTACAGGAAAAAATTCAATTATGCATCTCATATTCCAGTAACGATTTGGAGCGTTCAATGTCCCAAATACCTATTTCAATATCGTCAGTTACTTCTCGCATCAAGAGTGGGCCCACCGGAAATAGTCTGATGGTTTCTTTTATCACCATCTCCATATACTTCAAATGTCCAATACTTTGCTCTTGTACGTCATTGTCCCACCCAATAACAGACATTACTTCTTCGCGAACTTTCTCCTGAACATGTGATCAGCATGTAAATCAACATATACTGCTATCCGAGAGGGAAAGGCACCAATAAGATAGTCAAACTAATGTTGATTGTTGCCTTTTTTTTCAACAAAGAATGATGTGCTGATACCTGTATGTCCTGATGCATTGCCAACATCAACATTGCGAATGAAAAAATACCCAGGACAGCATCATGTAACTGAAAAATTTCAAGACAATTGTTCGATTTTCATGAACAATGAGTAACGATTTCATATAATAGAATGAGAGAAATGAAAATCACTCCGATAAAAAGTGTTACTGCATCGTAAACTATTTCTTGGTCATTCATAGCTTTCGTTTTTACGATATTCTCCATCCACAAATCCATTATGGATGGTTTCGGTTTATCGATTCCTGATTTTCCATGAGCCAATGCCGTGTATATTTCTTTCTTTTCTTTCACCAGCTGTGCCAAATCGACATGTCATTTTAGTTCTGCATGTTCTCCGTTTTACAAAACTATAGTCATACATACTTTAAGCACATAGTTGTGAAGAGTTTCGCAAGCTTTTTGAGCAGCTCTTCCATGTTCACTGAGTCTAAAAAAATAGTATGGATGCAACCATGGTTTGATGCATCGTTGATACAAAGTCTCCAAACATCTGCATGAAGAAATATTTGATTCAATCACGTGTAGTGTATGAAAACAGTTCTCAATATCATTATACTTACATGTCTACAGCATGAGGAATGGTTAGATCACCTTGACTCTGACCAACACCAGGAATACCGAATATTATTTCTGCAGAGAATTCATTCGATTGTAAAGAATCTTTCAACTTTGAATGAACTGAAATAACAATATTTGCATATCTTACCAAATGCAATATCCGAGACACAAAATTCTGTTTCTTCATAAATATCGAATTCTTTATTGTCCATTTGCGTCAGTAGATTATCAATGCAACGACGGACCTGGCTGTTGAACGTCGTTATGTAGGTTGGCAGATGTTCACCATTGATTATCGGTACAAGAAGTTTTCGATGAGCTTGCATCTTTGGGCCTGCATAATTTCATGGCTACAATTGTCAACGAGAACAAGAATTCTACAAGTACGAAACAACTAAATTTCTTACCGTGTCCATTGATTAGACTGTCTACTACAACTGGTTCCATGAATTTATGTATGAATGATTTCTTCGAGGTCGCAGAGCTCTTCATCACAATCTATAAGTGTAATAATTAATCTTCATCGTTCGCTTTGAATCAGTTCACAGGACAGTTAGGTATCAAAAGCAAGATGATATTTTTAAATTGATGAAGTTAAACCTCAAGATGTTCTGGCTTCGTAACAGCAACGACAAATCTGTGACCCAACCACAGACGACCAAATTTGTATTGTTTGGACATCCTGATCATCACCTCGAAAGCCTCTGCAAATTAAATTATGAGATCAAATTGAGATGAATATCGAATAATCGAAATTAAGCCATCCATCTTCACTTGTTTGTACTGTTTTAAGTGACATTTCATTCACATCTCATAATCATAACAAAAATGATGCAAATGAATGCATGACACAAAAATTTATGGATGTACTAATGGAAGGAATGACACCACGAAAATAACAAAGAACACATTAAACTAAAAAACAGGCTGCGAAAAAAAGTGTTGGGTGACCATGACATCAATTCCAACAATGAAAAAAATGTATCCTTTCATGATTAGATTAAAAATATCTTTCCACCATTCTATAATGTCTGAACACCAACAAAATTGTGAAATACTTCAACACATGACAGTGAAATATCATCATTAATTATTAAATATGGTAATTTCAAGGATTACCGTCAAGATTTTGAATGAAATCCCACGCATTGCCCAGCAGTGGAATCGTTGGTGGACCTGGTAGCCTTCGCGATGCTCTTAACAATTTGGCATAGAATAAATAATACTCATAAATTGTTCTGAATATAACAATACCACACAAAGCTGCCACAGATCCCAGCAAACATTCTGAAATTCAAAACAATACCATGTTCATCTGCGAATCAAACTAGTCATCAGTGATGAATTTACAGTTATACTCACGAGTCAGTGAATAATGTGGTGAACATACAGCTTCCATTGCGAGACATTCGCTTATAGCTGCTGAAATGTGTAAAATTGATAACCACTCAACTTGCTGATTTGCAACAGAACTGAAAAGTGTTATCGTATCATCACGGTATTTATATCGACGTGATGCAACCATAAAACCGGAATTTATAAATTATGCAGGACGTCTTTCGCTGCACGAACTAATTTTTCATTCAGGTCTTGTTTCACAGATGGTAATAGTAAAAGTATTGTGTGACGTTGGATTGAATGATGCAAAATGCATATTCAATTCAATCCTCGTTCAATTGTAGATATGGTTATTCACTTATAATTGAATTGCTCAACAAATTTATATCAATGATGTATATATTCATCGAATATTATATGCTGTACATTTATTCATCTCAATGTCTTCATATCAATGTTCCATCGGTCATCAGAATCTTGATCATAATCTAAAAAAATTCATTATGATGTATAACTTTTTTCAATTAGCACAGTGGAATTATCGATGTTGATGATTGTTATGTGGAAAAAACTAGTTTATATTTTAATGATCGAATCGATTGTTATATAAACTGACTTGATCTCATAATCAGTTCTCATATATTTATGCGATCGCTTCTTCAAGGATTTTCGAGTCTCATTCGAACGAGATTCATGTGAAGCACAGAAATGTTTATGTACTCCTTTGAAGTTGATTTGCATTAATCAATGAAAGTTATAATGAATATAGAAGAGTTCGAAATAGACAGTATAACGCAATTATGCTTGATATGAATTGGTACATAAATCGAGTGCAATCGATGTTATACTCAGTGACAATGAACTCATCGAAAAACTCGGTTCATCTATGATGCAAAAATTTCATCTATTGATATTTTATATCCGTCTCGTGATCGAACAGAGATATGCATCTTCAGTTTCAAGTCTTCTAATTTCATATGTGTCTTGAATCGACATTTGTGGACAAAATGGGCGACCAATACTTTAAGACAAATTAATCCAAACTTTGATCCAGGACATTTCCTCAATCCACCACTAAACGGTATATATGCGAATGGATGACGATCTTTGGAATTTTCAAGTGTAAATCGTTCGGGGATAAATTTCTCAGGTTCTTCCCAATATTTTTCAGATCTATGCGTTATCATAGAGATAATTGCCACCATCGATCCTTTTGGTAATGTATATTTACCTGAAAAAGACCAATAAGATTGCAAAATTTCAATACATCTATGACATCTGCGTTTCTGGCCAACATTTCGTATACCAATTTGGAGATCATCTGTCACTGTTCTTGGTAGAATTGGTCCTACAGGGAATAATCTGATGGTTTCTTTTATCATCATTTGAGTATAGTTCAATTTGCTTACACTTTTCTCAGTGATGTCCTGATCAGTTTCAAATATAGACAACACCTCTTCACGTACTTTCCCCTGAATATGTAATCATTGGTTAACTCAATATAATCGCTTCATCATTCATAGGGAAAACAACACTGTGACGAGGCATAAGAAATTGCTTTCTCTTACGTTCTCTTTGTTGTTTATAACTCTTAACAATATAAATTTGAAATTTTTGGAATGTATGAAAAGGCTATTATGCTCATCATCAAACAGAATTCAACTGAATTTTTCTAATTCTTTTCTTGCTCGTACATTTTCTACGAGTCTTATATTAATTCGGAAATGATTGAACTGTAGATCTCAAAAAAATAATGAAAGGACAATTTTTTTGGCACGTGGCAGTGATGTTCTCCTCCAAACAAATAAATGTTTCATTACTTGTATTTCTGGATGCATTGCCAACATCAATATTGCAAACGAAAATAAACCCAGGATAGTGTCATGTACCTGAAGAGCAAAAAATTCAGTATATTCGCAGTGTATTGCACAAGGTCCATAGGCCACTGATCAAAAGAAATACTCACGCCAAAAAAAAGTGTGATTAGGTCATATGCAATTTCTTGATCTTCCATAGCATTCGTTTCTATGACATTCTCCATCCATAAATCCAATATCGATGGTGTCGGTTTCACAACATCCGGTTCATGATTCGCCAATGCTTTATGTAATTCTCTTTTCTCTTTAATGACCTGTGGATGTTGATGAGACATTACAATATCACACGACAAACTTTAGTCCTGTCACAGTAGAGTCATTTACAATCTCACTTTGAAAATAAAATCATGAATTGTAGTTGTTGCATTCTTAGATATTCTCCCATGCTTCGTGAGATTGAAGAGGCAAGTCGGATGCAACCATGGCGTTATCGATCGTTCATACAACGCATCTAAAAAACTTCATAAAAGTCATGTGAAATTAGTTATTCATCATAGTATAAATTTCTTCTTTATTACACACTCACTTTTCCACAGCATGAGCCATAGTAAGATCACCATGACTCTGAGCAACACCTGGAATTCCCAGAACTGATTCTGTAAAGATCATTCAAAGTTATAAAATGTTGATCATCATGATGGCCTTTTCCTCAATTCAGCAGAGACGATACCAATGCAACATACCAAATGCTATATCAACGACACAATACTCTATCTCTCTATAGATGTCAAATTCTTTCGTGCCAACTTTTTCTATAAGACGATCAATTCCGTGACGGACTTGTTGGTCGAAGATTTCAATATAATTCGTCATATATTCACCATTGACCAAAGGCTCTATGAATTTTCGATGGGCTCGCATCTTTGGACCTGCATGGAAATTTATTCATCAAATTGGGACAAAAAATAAGAAATATGTAAAGTCTGGTATTTTTATGATTGAAATTGATGAACAGTAACCATATCCGTTCATGAGACTATTAACCACCAAAGGTTCCATGAATTCATGTACGAAAGATTTCTTCGAAGTCTCTTGATTGGTCAACACAATCTGTAAAAATAGACAAGATGATATCAGTGAATCAATACTTTCCTCTATCTGTTATAAAGATATGACATGGTGAATGTCAATCACGGTTGATATCCAACCTCAATGTCTTCTGGATTTGTTACTGAAATGATTAATTTTGGACCCAACCAAATACGAGCAGTTGGATAACTCTTTGAAAGTTTAATCATCACCTCAAAAGAATCTGCAATTTAAAATATGTTTCGGTTATGGTGACACTAATGACAGCACGTCGCCCTATTGACACTGATGGGAATGTAAAGATATCGATAACTAGAAAATCATCAACCATGTATAATTCGAACGCAGAATTACCTCCGATATTTTTCAAAAATGACCACGAATTGCCAAGAATTGGAACAGTTGGTGGACCTGGAAATTTCTTCGCAGCTTCCATCAATCTCTTATGATGTACATAAGTATTGTATAGCATTTGCCAAATGAAAACAACACATAATGTTACGATGGATCCAACCAAATATCCTATCGGAGATTGAATTTTGGGTGATTTTTCGAATAATAGTAAAATGAATACACATGAATCAATTCATCATTTTAAAATTCTACATTTACTCACGTGCGACTGAATAATCACGAATGAAAGCAGCGTCCATTGCGAGTCACTGACGCCGACTGAAAATGAAATTGTGCAACCCAGAAGGCAATCTCTTCGATCTTCGAGTCACTCACTTCACTCAAAGGAGGATGAATGCAAAACACTATAAAATGTAAGAATTGATATGGTGCTCATGCTGTTTTGTTCTCTTTGAACGTACCTCTACTCTTGGCATGATCTCTCACACTGCACTTTCTCCTATTCCTGACTCCTGCAATAAAATCCATTCATTCAGTCAGCGCTAAATACATCCACATAATACATTGTCGGCTTATGGGTACTCAGTGAACAACACAATCATCACCTGTCTGAATTATATGTAGATAACAGACTTCCAAATGTAAAATCCAAAAAAATTTTGATGCAGTCCAAAATTGTAGCTCACAACGGCTCTATATGCTGATAATGGAGATTCTGAACTTATTGTCTATCAACTCTTTTTAGTTTGCAGATTTTATTCTACACTGTCGTTCTATGATATGATTGAGTTAACACTCGCTCGTTACCATTTGACTTGAGATGCGTTCGTTAATCTCATGCATGCATAAATAACTGGAAATCTCCCACCATAACTCTCACATTTCATCCAAATTACGTAAGAGTCATTCTTCATAAATTAGTAGGTATCAAATCGGCTGAAGAATTTATGAATGCACAAGATACCCAATCGATTGTGGTGAAACACCAACAAATGAGTGATCGGAATTATTGGAGGAATGTTGTGTACTAATCTGAGGAATCGATCCACTTAAGGAGACTACCAAGCACAGAATCACAATCAGCACAAGTCAATTGATCGTGTTCTCGAATTGATTTTATTGTTGCATCGGATGTAATAGATAAAACACAATTTTATTCATGAAACTTTGATGGCTTTCATCGAAATTCTATATCCACTTTGGGACCGAACTGAGATATGTGTTCTCAATTTCATAGTTTCCAGTTTCATATTTGTTGTTAAATAACATTTCTGTACAAATTGTGCAATCATTATTTTGAGGGATGAAATACCACATTTTAAACCTGGACAACTTCTCGAACCCCCACTGAATGGAACATAAGCATATGGATGGCGATTTTTGGAATTTTCGGGGGTGAATCTCTCAGGAATGAATTTATCAGGATCATCCCAATATTTGTTCGATCTGTGAGTGACTGCAGGTATCATAGCAACTGTGCATCCTCTAGGTATGGTATATTGATCTGGAAGATTGAATATTTCAACAAGGATCTCAATGGACCAGTCTCTCACATCGGCAATAACAGCTCGATCATTCGAATTATTCATCACATATGTACCTATTTCAAGATCATCAGTCACTTCTCGTGTTAAAATTGGTCCCACTGGAAATAATCTTATAGTTTCCTTTATCACCATTTGTGTATAATTCAATTCCCCAATATTTCGGTCCATTATTTTATCATCAGTTTTTAACACAGACTTCACTTCTTCTCGAACCTTCTCCTAGGGATGAAATCACGAGACAGATCAACACAACCAATACTTTGAATGTAGCTAAAGTGTTGCGAGCTTCGAAATACAAAAAAAATGTCTGCCGCTCATTTCTATCAAAAAATATTACCACGACAGTGAGTTAAGAACACGAACAACAATCGTTCTTATTGTCATTATGTACGACGTAAAATGAAATGTGCTCGGGTAAGTTTCGTTGATGAACTAATTCAGACAACAAATTGAATTTTTTCTGCAATACTGAGGTTTTTTTGTTTGGTACTTCGAACATGAAATATTTCCGTACCTGGACGTTAGAATGCATTGCCAGCATTAATATTGCAAATGAAAATACTCCCAAAATGGTATCATGGAACTGACAAACATGAAATACGCATTATCATGACTGCTATTAAGTGGGTCATTGAGATAATTGAACAGACTGAAAAACGAGAATGTATACCCCGATAAAAAGAGTGATCAGGTCATCTGTAATCTCTTGGTGAGCCATTGCCTCAGTTTTCACAATGTGCTCCATCCACAAATCCAATATAGATGGTTTTGGTTTTCCAGCAGCTGAATCACCACACGCTAATTTCACATGTAATTCTCGTTTTTCCTCGACAAGCTGTGTGATGTCAACATTAAATAAATAATTCAAATTGGATCATCAATTGAAAATAATAATCCTCTTCGACTTTTTCTTTTTCTACAGAAAATTTCACTGTCTACTGAAGACATTAATAGCAAATGTTACCTTGTTTTTATATGAAGTTGAATGGAACTTACTTTGTAAATGAATTCGTGAATTAATCTCACTGCAACCCTCGATCTTTTTCCGTATTTACTGAGATTAAAAAAATGTGATGGATGCAACCACGGTGTAATTGATCGTCGATACCAAATTTGTAAAATCCTATGAATGAAAATGACAGTCAAGATCAACACAAATGGCATAGTGATTAGATTTGACAAAATATTTTTTTGAATTCTCACGTTTCTATAGCATGAGGGAACGTTAAATCACCATGACTTTGTGCGACACCTGGGATTCCAAATATAATTTCTGTGTAAAGAGAATGACACTATAGTGGGGATCAAAATATGAGAGATGGATCAGTATTGTTCTCACCATATGCAATATCAGCGATGCAATATTCCATCTCGTCAAAAATATCAAATTCTTCATTGTCCATTCTCTTCACCAGGACATCAACATAATTAGCAAGTTGACTATTCACAGTCTCCATGAAACTACTTAAATTTTCACCATTAATTATCGGTAATAAAAACTTTCTATTAGCTCGCATTTTTGGACCTAAAAATACCAATTCATAGTTCATGACATGCTCTATGTTTGCGACCATATGAGGATGATAAAGAAAGAGAATTTGATCCAGGAATTGAATTCTGGTCCATTACCGTGTCCATTCAATAAACTGTTGTTGAAAAGAGGCTTCACAAAGTCATATACGAATGATTTCTTCGACGTTTTGAAACTCTTCATCACAATCTGTGAAATGATACAGACACTTATCACTTATTTGAAACTCACTATCTATGATATGATGTTCAATTTCTATTCGAAATATCTAATAATAATATAACTTTCCTCGAAATAAATTGGAAATATACACGAAATATAAAATGTGATAACAAACCTCAATATCTTTTGGCGTTGTCAACAAAATGAATAATCTCGGTCCTATCCATATGCGACAGGTGGGATATTCTTTACTAATTTTTATTGTTACTTCAAAGGTATCTGAAATCATCCGAAACCCTCATGATCATTCGTCACCAGATCGATCAGAAATTACAAGCTATCCAATAACACAATTTTTAATTGATAATAACCTCCAATACTTTTAGCAAACTTGTATGCATTCCCAAGTAATGGAACTGTTGGTGGACCTGGAAATTTATTTGCAGCTCTTCTCAATTCCACGTAACGCATCCAATAATAAAACATCATTTTCCAGATGTAAATTCCCCACAGAACTGCTACAGATCCAAGCAGACATTCTACCAAAAATGAAAATACTTTACTGATGAACCAAGAAGTCACAAAAATGAATAGAACTATCATCGGGCATACTCACGTGTTAGTGAATAATCTTTCAAGAATAGAATACTCATCACAAATCAGTCGATTGGATTACCTGTGGATACCTGGAAAATGTCGGAATATAAATCTTCCAATCCATACACTGCAATTGGTACTGTGAACGTTCATCGTTCTTTGGCTGCCTTTATATACGTGGACTGAAATTGAATCAAACATCATAGATCACAATGTATGTATTCATCCATAAATGAAGGGACATAAAGCTTCATGCATCAATATCTCAAACATTGTATGAACAATGTTGCATATCACCTTTTTTTTTCGTAGCTACGTGACTCAAGTGTGATATGATGAGGTCTTGTCAACATTAATTTGCACCTATCAAATTGCACGAAGAAAAAATATGAATTCTGATTTGTGACTTTTTTTGAATAATAAAATGTAAAGTTGCGTTTATGATAATGACGCATGTACATCAAACTTTCTCACCTGTTTGACCAGTGAACAGTTCGTTGACAAGTTCAATCTCCAGTCAGAATTTTTTGCACAATTGGATGTCATGATCCCTATCTATTTCTCAATACATCATTTGTGCATTGCTGTTTCCTATAAATACTCATGAATAATTACCAGATTGACCATCATTCTTGAGAGTAAAAACAAAAACAGGAACATGCTCAATTCTTTGCGTAAAGAAACTGCTTCGCTATTCATTCAAATTCTAATATCATGAGACTGGCTTTTCTTCAAGGCTTCTCAGAGGACGGTTTTTCGATACTCCAGGAGGAAAGACAATTTTAAAACGCTATTCTATTTTTTCCAGGTCGTGTTAAATTTTCTAACTCCGCTTCTTCTTCATCTAGAATCTCAGGATTCTTCATTACGTTGTGTCGGTAATAGCGGAATTATTGTGTCTACAGTTGTTATGCATCGTCCGCGGTTTGGGTCCCAGAGTCATCGCTAGAGTTCCTGCCGACAGTGGCATTCTGCGGATAAAAGATCTATCACGGGTAAAAGTGTCAATATGTATGAATTCATGATACATCAGTATGAATTGAAAATGACCGTTCAATTGGAACACTTGATATCCATTGATTAATTGAAGTATGGATGATCCTGACTGTTTCATCCTGAGGGATGATCAGAAAATATGAACGATCCATCGGTTTCGTCAAACTCCGATTTCGCTGCAGATTTTTCAATGTCACAATGAAACGAATCACTCCATTACCAAAAGTGAATACCGAAATATGAAATGAGAATTACTGAAGGATATCAATTGAATACTTGAGATCTGTCCATCCCCTGTATATCAAAATTAAACACATGACAATTCTGCAATACTCTACATGAAGTTAAATATTTTAATGTATTATTTCCAAAATGTGGAAGAAATATAAAACATGTCATGGCACAATTCGTCTCTGATATCAAGAGAATATAAAAACTTTGTAATAGAAACACCCCACAACGTTCATCTTATTTTCAAGGATATTTAATGAATAAAACAAAGACTTAACAACGCTCGAAGCAAAATTCATTATTCTTGATTCAACAACACTTTCTTTCCACGCCGTACATCATAACCCTCGAAAAATTCTTCACACAATTTGGTGATTACATAATTGTCCATATCAACGTCGGTCCATGAATGAAATACCGAAGTTCAACGATGCCATGGCAATCAAGTAATGACCCCAACAACGTGAAATGAAGCGTTGGTGAATGCTTCCTTGAATTTATATGTTGTTTTATCTGAAACTTTTGGCAATAGTGGATCCGTGACATGGCACCGGAGGCGAGATCAGAAGAAAAAATTTTTATGCGATACACGTAACACATAGAAAAGAGGAAACGAGGAAAAACCTACCACCGATCATTTTTCTCTTTTTTTTTCATACTCCCTTTTTTTTCACGTGATGTTACTGAAAACGGAGACCCTCGATGTCTATTCCATCACTGAAAATAATCGCGTTTCGTTAACTTGTAAGTTTGCCCAAATTATTTCCGAATCTCCAGCTGAAAATTAGCAAATGATCAAACGATTTTTAATTTTCATCACATGATTTATCATGGTTACGTGGAATTGTAAGATCTGGTGAATTAAATTCAATCGCATTCACAGACTAAATCGTCTCAGTGAATCAAAATCATCCCTCATCACTCAACAATCAACGAACAAACCCTAAAACATTTCACCAACTCTTCGACAATATTTATTTCACCCCAAACAATTCCCAGACCTTTACAGCGTTTCGACTTCATAATATTCCAGTGTTTAGACTCATAGTAAACAAAAGAAAAAAAATATTTCCCTCTTCTCATTCCTACATCTAGTTCCATACAATAAATGAATCATAAACACATTGAATGAATTTTCATATCAATTGCAACTTCTTCATCCAAACCGTATCATCAATAATCACACAAATAAATTTATACACGACAACGATATTAGCAATCACTTCAACATAAACACACACAGACACCGCGCTCAATTGAAGCAACCGAAAATGGTAAATGTGATAGTGGGGGCGCGACTTTGGTGCTCGTTCGCTCACTCCCCGGCGCCATTTTACGTTGATTACGATGCGGTTAGCTCCTTGGAATCCCTCCGCGCAAGTCGTTGGCACTTGATAGCACAATGGCAACCTAACCACCACACCCACCCATATACAGTTGAACACTGTACGCGCCCATCAGCCATCGAGAAACGTGACCACAAAGATCTAACTGAACTGAATGAGTTAGTGAGTTACATACAAACAATTCATCTGTGTATATAAATTCATTTCTCTCACGTCTTTTCCTCTACACTCTATTATACATGAACTGTTTTGGTCATTGACCTGGTGCTATGTCGTACTGGTCATATTGACTTTAACTATAGGGATATTCATCACTTCAGCTTCCATCAACAAATCGTGACATGGTACGTGGATCAAGGATCGGACTCCTCCCACGCATGTTCATCCCTACACTTCTTGCAAATTAATTTCCGCACGATGTTTATCTTCCTCCCTTTCTCATTTATCAATAAATACATATATATTCTATTCACGAATTTGTATTTCTTATCCCTTGTGATGGAACTGATCCATTATTGGTACCATTCGCCCTTATTTATCGCACCATTCTCGATCCCATTTCTTTTGTAAGAACTCGTAGAATGGAGTAATCTTTAATGTCTTCGTTTTTAGATTTGTATTCGAGAGGTTGGTGTGAATGAATTTATTGAGATAATTCTTTTTTTTCTGTCAAACACTAACACTTCTGGAAATTAAATTTTTGTGTACAATTTATTGACAATCAATTTATGGTGAGTGGATGATAATCTGCAGATTAATTCACCCGAAAGAAATGGAGGGTGCTCAAGCATGAAATTGTTCTTTCCTTTTCATTTTCATTATAATAATTTGGAGTTCCAACATCAATTGATCAAATATGTCAGTAAAATCAACCTGTACTGGAATAATCCATGAAATTTCAATGAACCCGTTCAATATCAATCCAACCTTTTCTTCGCTTAATCTTCTTGACAATCCCCATCAAACCACCTCTAAAATCCACATATAAAATAATCTCAG
Source organism: Meteorus sp. PSUC_FEM 10030008 (assembly GCA_018881525.1). Classification (NCBI taxonomy): domain Eukaryota; kingdom Metazoa; phylum Arthropoda; class Insecta; order Hymenoptera; family Braconidae; genus Meteorus; species Meteorus sp. PSUC_FEM 10030008. Next base: position 4,702 of record JABMBR010012780.1, on the reverse strand, counting down.
CCTTCGCCTATCATTCCCGTCGACATTTCAACGAAATTTCACCAAATTACCAGTCACAACCCTCTAATCCAACCAATAACAAGACCTAAATTACCAACATCATCTCCTTACTGATCGCATCTTCACCCACCACTTTTATGACTCACCAACCCTTTTTCACACAAGGACAAAATAAAAAATACAAAAATAAAAGCAACAGTCGAACAAAAACAATCAGGACACAAAAATAAACCAATAAGAAATTTCTGAATCTAAACGATCATTCCCCAAGTTTATTCACTTGGAATGGATAAATTGCGATAAAGGTAGGAAAACACTAAACTCTACAAACTTATGTTATATATATACACACAAGATATATGTGTAAAGAAAGGTGGACGTAACGTGGCGGACAGCGCGTGCTCGCTCGCCCAAGGGGTCGCTCGCAACGCTCGTCGTCGAGCTGATTGTCGCAGATCTTATTATCCCTTCCCTATATCAACCACGTCTGAGACGCGATGAAGAAAGTAGGGGTTGAAATTTCAGTGAAACATACTAGGAAAATGCAAGGGGGCGTTGGAAATCCTGGACTGTCACCCAGCTAACAGACCGTTTTGAATTATATATATATAGAGTGGTAAGAGAAATTGAAATGGAGGAGCAGGAAAGAGTGAACTCAACCCCGAGGCTAACATCGTTAACACTAATGACGAGCCCCGCCGTGAATTCACCCCCTCATTCTACATTGGAATTCTCAACTACTGATCTCAGTACTCCTCAAATTTACTATTTCACCTCACTGTACTGAGTTGTACCCTTTGTGATCACTTGTTATATTGTTTGCGACTCGTTTTCAACAGGTTGATAAAGATATGTTGATCGATGTAATGAACAATAAAAAAATCTTGAAGTTCTAAGAATTTTTTTGTACCATCAACAATATCTTTCATTAACAATTGATCAAACGCCATCCAACTACTTCCTTCATTCTCAAACCAACTCAACACCTCTAAAATACCCAGAAAACCACCATGTTCACCATTCAATTCGTTTCATGTTCATATTCACGCTTCTGTATGAAATCATCGCGTTGAAATGTACAGATGACAACGACAACAAACCTAAACGACCAACATATATCCAATTCACCCGGAATGTGACAACAATGACAACGGTTATAGTAAAAGGTTACGCCAAAAAAGAAAAAAGGGGACATCACCAAGTAGAGAAACAAACGACGCCGGATAGGAGTGAACAAGCAGTGAATCACCCAAGCGCTTGTTTACCAAGAGAATCAGGACTTCAGGGATGCCGTTCCAAGTCTTGGTGAATCCAGATACAGTAGTCCCAACGATTGGTGAGAGACAAAAGATAGAGCGAGAAAACACACCATGGTATCTCATCCTCCACATATTTCCCTTTTTTTTTCCTTTCTCTCATACCAATATCACCAACATAGACGTGTCATCATCGTCTCTTGTCCCGCTTTGTCAAGTCGTTACTCCCAATTCCAAAGTCCGCCGCATCAACTACAGAAACTATCCACACATACGCATCAATATTGGATTTAATATATACACATAAAGCCATTTATACAAACACAATTGCACCAACATCAACGAATGTCTGCAGAGATACGTTCGCGGCGCCAACAACGACTCTTCCTTCAGCATGGATAGGTATATAAACTCTCATACTAATGCGAATTGTCAGAATGTGTGTGTGTGTGTGTGTGTGTGTGTGTGTGTATGTCGTTGTATGTAGGAGTAGTGCCAACAGTAGCGACGGAATCGCTAAATGTAATTCGGTTAAAAGGGTTTTAGCAATACAATGCATATAAACATGAGTGCTCCACCTCTCGAGTCGACGATGCGGAAGACTCGTAGTTGTCGTCATTGTAGTTGCGAATCGTTGAGTACTATCACCACCATCACCACCAATGTTGAGACCACCGTTGCTGTCTCTGTGACCGAGTGATTTTCTAGTTCTATTTAGAGAAGGGATTTTCGCTCGTCAGTTGCTTCTAACTGAGGTATAACGTTTTGAGAATCGAGGGCCGCTCACCCAAAGTCATTTACATTTACTGCTAACTTCACTTCAACCACTTTGTGAGGCATGAGAATGTTCTGAAGATGAAATTACAGTGATGAAGTGAGATTTCGAGAAGATTTTATTGAAATTGCAGAATTTAACATTTGATACAGGTGGAATATTTGTTTTTTAGAGGAGATAAAGAATATTCAATTCCAAATTTCAGCGTAATATTATTTTAATGAAAATACGTTGAGAATCGTGTGTTATTTTATTATTGATTTTTGGCGTATCAGTAGTTGTCAATTCTACTTCGCAGCATTTGTATGAGAATTGAAAAAAAAAGAAGGAAATAATAAAATAGAATAAACAGAGCAATTTTAATACCTACAGATTTATATGCATTTACACATGAGTGAAATGTATATGAGGGGATAAATGATTGATCAATTTTCAGTATTTTTTTTTCTCTTTTTTTTCCAATAGAATACGCGCACAGCCAATTACGAAAAATCGAACGAGCTTCATTCGCCCCCGTTCTTTCTCTCTTCACAGCATCCAGGCATTTATATACATGTGGGTGTGTTTGTATGTGTGTTTGTTAATATCGATATTTTATTCAGCGGACAATTTGTCAAATTATATTGGTGAATTACCATTCCTTTCGCTATATAATAAACATATACACATGTGTTAGTTTTAGGTATAAATCTATATGGCTATATGTCTATGTACATGAATTTAGGTATTGTTGAGGGTCTGTAGTCACACGTGATTTTTGGGGGTGAATATCAAGGGGTGAACAAAGTTGAATTGCTGATTGATCTCTGTCACTTAGTTATTTGTTGTTGTTTTTCTGTTGAGTGGTTAATTGTTTAGAATATCTTAGAAAAATTTTATTGATGAATGAACAAAAAAGGGGCAACTTCAAGCAGCAGAGGGAGGTCAATATTTCGTCATTGAACTCAGAAATATTATCGAGACAATAAATGAAAATACATCAAATGAAAACGAATCAAAACCTCTATTTGTTACCATCGTGAAATTTTTTAGTGCTGATAAAATTTCATTTCAAGAATCCTAACCTCGAATTCTACCTCAATCATAATTTCCCGGGATCTCAATCTTTGAAATGTCAAAGTACCTCTAAGAAACTCTATGACAAACGTCTTGTCTACAGAATATAAAATAACAAATCTCCACATACATCTGAAAATACGATGAGGTTATGTCTGCAACTACAGAGAGAAATTCAGTATCACGCTCGAGTGATTTCAAAAATTGTTTCTCGGTAGTACACTGTTGAATTAATATAATCATCATTCTTCCAGACGAATGCATGAAATCTTTCATTCTTATTACCTCTCTACATTTATGTGATCCAAACATTCATGCATGAAGTTGTGATTGAATTTTTTTTCGTCACTGTTTACTGCTGACTCCGTAAATCTGAATCTTCACTTGGTTTTTATCTATCTAACTCGCATCCACTGACATTTTAATCGATTGAGACAATTCGCCAGATATTTACATGCAATGGAGATGTAGGTGGATGAATATATAGATATATACGTGTATTTATTTTTTTTTATATTTTGAGGGAAGGAGGGAGATGTAAACTGATGATCTTGACTGGAATTTATCCTGGTATGGATACTTCCAAACGAGTGATTTTCGTTCAGAGCACAACGATCCACGAATCGTGATCCTGTACCAACGTTGCGGAATTCGTAACGGGAAATTAACATATCATAAATACTGATGTCATGTAGACTCTATATAGATGTGAATATCTGTGTGTGTACATATACACGTGTGTTTTATGTAAATATATAAAAATGTTTCTTCATTGGAGCGTTGCGCGTCTCGTTGCATTGTCTGGAATTTATATTTTTATTGTAACACTTCATTTTTCTGAACAGTAACAAGATAACGAGATTAAAATTTGTATTGAGTGTATTTTACAAAAGTTTATTATTGCATTAATTCACAAAACGATTCTGGAAATTTGTACGTGATAAATGAAAATGTCGAGAATATGTGAAATTTAATATTTGAAATGTGTACAAGTTGAAATTTGAGTAGAGAATTTGAAAGATTGAAAAGGTGGATAGATATGATGTTGAAGTTCTCGGTATAATGTTTGTCCTAATTTCCCTAATGTAATAAAAATTAGGAAAATATCTGAAGCAAAAATGTGGGAGGAACGAAAAAAGACTCGACATTCTGTTAGAATGTGTAACTTTCTTACTTTTCCTATTATAAAGTCGGTGATCTGCAAGTCCATTGTCCATGAATTTGAAATGTGAGTCGTCTTCATATTTCGAGAAAAAAGAAACATCCGTCAGAAAACTGCAGATGTAATTGAGGCGACTTTTATTTCCGTGAATGATAACGTCACAGTCAAAATTCGCTTCAGCTTTCATTTTCAATTATCGAGAACTACAATTTCTAATTCATCCTGGAAATTGTGAATTATCACCAAATTGAAACAGTCATTTTAAAAAATGGATTGACAAAAATAACAATAAAAACCACAAATGCATTTGTTTTCCTTTTTTTTTCATCATTTGAATTTCGTGAATTTATTATAGGAACTTCGTCGCAATATATTATAGATTCTTCAGTAATCACAATCATTTTTTCTCTCACATTACTTTCTATATCTTACATATCGATATATTATATATAT
>JABMBR010012770.1:0-36199 GCA_018881525.1 Meteorus sp. PSUC_FEM 10030008 | reverse complement strand
ATAATAATAATGATAATAATAATAATAAAAGACTTTTGTGACTTTGGAGATGACGTGAACAGCAAAAAAAGATGAAAAGAAAATTGAAATAGGTGCAGTTCAATTTCTTCTTATCCTTCTGCTTTTCAATTGGAATTTTGTTGGGTGTGAATTCGGTTTCACACTCGAATTTTTATTCTTTGCGGTAAACATATATAGAAAGAATTTCTACACTTTTTTTTACTTCCCCTTTCCCGTGTGTACCATCTCCAACTGGCAGTCGAACTTTGGCCCCTGGTATATTTGCTGCTTTCAGATTCGTGCTGGAAAGCTAAGGCTTGGTATATCGATTCTTATTGCGATATTGGCAGAGCATATGGGATCCTCTTTCGTTCTTTCTTTTCAATTCATTCCGCAACCTTCGGGCAACATGGATGCACCACAGCCATATTCTACCGATATCTGTTTACATATATTTACTGCGAATGCATTCGACTCTTATTCGATGTGTCCCAGAAGATATTGTCAATGCTTCGACGCTCATTGAATTTTGCCTTGGGATATGGATGTCCTTTATTCGAGATAATAACCAGGAAAGAAAGAAGAAAAACATTATGAATATAGTGAAGAATTGTTGGGTGTAAATTTCATGAATTAAATGCAACTGAATATAATTTAATTTACATAATGACATGTGAGCAACAGTGCGTCTGTTGATGCCTTTTGTATCAACATCTGCATTCTGATGTCACAATAATTCACGCAACATGAACTACAACTCTTCAAAGAACCAGTTCGTTCTTTAATTAAAAAGTTCTTGCTGTTAATTAAAATATTTTTCAATTGCACTTCTGTTTCATCCATTACAATTTGAAATCAGCCTCATTGAAACGATGTTTTCTACGACACTCCGACAACATTCCTTTTAATTATCGCTTCGTTAACTTCATATACAGGATCAACGTTGGAAATGGCACAGGACGACATTGTGACAATTGTGTAATTGGAATTGAAACTTGTGCCATTTTTGTTCAATTACACATTTACTGATATCGTTTTTGCTTCATATTCCTGGCAATCTGTTTTTGCTTCACGTTACCATTTTAATCTCCAACTAGAAGATGAAAAAAGAAAAAACAAAATCAACACGAAACAGATTAACAACAAAAAGAAGACACGCGAAAAAATCCCACGACAAAATAGTTGTTAATAGCACAGCACCAAGTTTTACAACCCCATCGAAATATCATAATTTTATTTTTTTTGTGACAAGCTGACCACCAACAATATTTGGAACTACAATAAAAAAGTGTAGATCACAGTACACGAAATTAACCTTCTCTTTGGGCCACATCTACAATAACTATTTCACCGCAGGCGATGTATCCTAACAAAATAACTGCATCAATTCACCAGTACGTGATGTTGTGTGCACATGGGATTAAAACGAGAAGCGCCGGGAGTCTGACAGTGGTATAGCGATTGTCGCAAAAGCGCGTTGGTGTTCGGGCAAAACGATTTTGTGGTAAAATAATTGTTTTTGAAACGATGTAACCACTGGTGCTATGAAGAGAATGATGAGACATGGTCAGTGAGACAGAGAGTAGTTAAAGTTAGAGAGAGAGAATGAAAGAGACAAAATGTCACGCGCCTCTCCAATGCGGTAACAGTGCGCTTAGTTGAATTTTATTCCACCCTTTTCGCTTATTCATCCCTTCTATTACTCTCTATATTCACCTATACATATATTTATATATATACAGCCATGTCGGTCACAGCCCTGTCCGCATGATCTATCATTGCAACGCTCTACAACATCGGGTTTGGTGGAAATATATTTGGCTACACAGCCATAAGCTGCATGACAAAAATAAAAAGATAACGAGAAATTAAAAAACTAAATTAAAAGTGAAAAATAAAATATATGGAATTGTTCTATTGTTGCGGTGAATAGTGGCAGTGGGGAGCTGATAAAAACTTTTGGAATAATAAATTTTACGAGATAGAGAATGGGAGGGATATAACATTGCAGCGTGGTGATGTGACCGTGAGTGTTTAATATATCTATATGATGGAGATTGGTATACTTTCAACGGAAAAACGTCGTGCCAATGGCAAAACTGGTACGGACGTACGCATGAATAGAGCCGGATTGGAATGCACCAGAGTGGAATAATTGTTTGTTGAGAGCATACAACAGCAACGAAATGATGATGTAGAATATCAAATTCAACCTTTTTTTTTCATTTTCACTCTGACCAATTTTTTAATCCTCTTGTTTCATGTTCACTATTAATGGAAGAGGAATAATACCAAAAGTGAAGGAATTTTTTTCATCCAATGCTAATAACAAGAATATTCAAACGCAATTTGCCTTTTGTGAAAGCTCTGGATTTTGGTTGCAATACGAGATATATTTTCATTATGAATTATGTATGTGTGCATATTCAATATGATGGTTAAAATCCGTCTGGTTGTTGTTGTTGTTGTTGGAACAATGATGGATATATTGAACAAATTTTGTATTGAAATTTTCATTGAGAATGGGGATTTTTAATTAGGACTATTCATGGATCATCACGAAAAGTTCGTTGACCAGAATGTGAAAGTTGATAAAAGTTTTTCACAATAATAAAAATGTTATTTATGATAATGGATCATTTTTTTTAAATTTACAACAATTTTTTGTTATATCCCGAGTTGTAAAATTGTTTTAATTGATAATTATTGAAATCAATCACTTCAGAATTTAAACAATAGAGAGAAAAAAAGGTGCGAATTTTTCCGATGAAACGATAGAGTCGTAAGATGATTAGCGTGACCTAATTCTTTGTGCATTTTATCCTCTTTATTATTTTTCTACTTTTTCAAAGTATCTCATAAGTTTACTGGCCGTGAAAAATTTACGTACTATCGTTGTGAAGCCGATGGTTCATATAAATAATCCTCTGGTAATTTTAGATGCAACGGAAAACACCGACATACAGAAGCGCCAACAAATTCAATGTGTTGGTGGAATTAAGTTCTACTTTTTTTCCATGTTTGTATGTTCATGTGTATATGCATGGTACGTTGATTTGTCGGTTTTTCCGTTACTCTGCACGGAGCAAGTGATGCATCCTCTCATCGCTTTTTCCACTCACAATTTTTCTGATACTCCTCACGCTTTTTATTATAGAACTTTTTTTTTTCTATCCATTCATTTCGTGCTTTGTGCCACAATATTACATGCCAAATTTTTTTTTCTCTCGTAATTCCATTACACACGAATGTGTATATGTGTAATCATACGCTGTGGTGAATAAATAAATTACCATATATATTATATACGTCCCACTATTAATTTTGGAACGTTAGTTATGTATAAAGGAAGAAATGAATGATTCATAGAAATATTTTGTTTAATTTCGATGCACACACCACAAGAAATGTGATGAAAATTCATGTTACTCACTATATCACACACAGTCACTCACAAAATGTGGACAAGAATGTTTACCTCCTCTCGGTGAGTCTGTTGGGCCACGTTGACGTGATCCTGAAACACAAAAAAAAACCGATAATGAATCAGACGGGATTTATAGAGGAAAAAATTAATTCATTGTGATTTCTAGTGAATAAATCCATCAGAAATTCAAATAAGAAAAATAAATTTCAATTTAAATATGGGACAATATTTCAGAGTGAATGTGGATGGGACTGAACGCATTCAAGCAAAGACGATCCAATTTCGTAACAAAAATGTGAAAGCCATTCAATTCCCCAAAGACATTATACTCAATATCCATACCGATCTTCAATTTCACGTCAACGGATATCCGTGGATTGGCTGCAACACGTCGGATGTTGTCGCGCACGTGAAAAATGCCAAAGGCGCGACCTCAAAAGTTCCGCGATTTCATATATCAAAAATACTTTCGCTTCAGTGAAATCGACTCAAATAAAAACAAAAAGCTCACTTGAACCCAACACATCTCTATCATTTTTGAATTTTCACAAGTAAAATTCTCAATATCATAAACAATAAAGAAAAAAAAACCATCTCCGATCAAATCTTCAATTAATTGTTAATTACAAAAATATAAATGTGATAAAACTAAATATTCATGTAAATAAAATGTGAATGAATGAGATGATTAATCCGAGTTCACCAGCATATCACGACGCATTATTTTGTATATGAAAACAAACTGGATTTTGCCGGTAGTGGTTAAGCGCTTTGATTTATTTAAATCGCATGTGCCATAACCGAGAATACCAAACAATTTCGAATAGTAAGTTATATGTTGTTACAATTAATTATCCACGAGTTATTGTAATAATTAACTCAGCCATATTGTTGCATTGGCATTTTAAATTTTCGCCGAAATTATTTATTGCCATAATATTTTATCATCCACCACAATACACATCAGGAATATCGACAAACACGTTATATTGCATTGCTGCACTTGATGTATTCAATATGATATGCATATGGATGAGGAAAAGTGGAACGAAATAAATCACGTGCAACGTTTACGTATTTTTCTTTATTTAACACCTCTAACATTTTGTATTCATCTCGCGTTTGCAGTTCATGTGGCAGACATTAAAATATTTGTTAATTAGAAAATTTGCGATGATATTTAAACGTATGAAAATATGACTGAGACGACATAAATGAAATTGAATATACGACAGACAGTTCAAGATTACTCGCAATGCAATTCCATCGACTAGACTTAAATCCTCCAATTATCTTCCCTATTGCGTCCACATGAAGATCTTATATTCTCTAGTACAATCATATACGTACACTACCATACATCTCAAAATGTAAATCCCACTTCGCTCGTTGTTCAAGAAGATCAGAAAAAAGAAACACGAGCAAAATATAAAATCTCAAGCAGAGCAATATAAAACAGAACAGACAATGCGCCATTATGCAAAAAGAGGACCTTCAGGCAACGTTTCACATGGATTATTATCACTATTTCGAAATACATTGGAAATCTTCCAGGGATGAGACAAGGGAGATTGAAGAAGAGAGAGTGTAACCATGCCTACCAACTTTTTTTACGTGATGCTACATATTACCACGACAGTGTAAAAAAAACGGACACAAAAATGTGTTCTGCGAACAGTTGTCAAGTCTTTTACAATTTCTTTTTCTGTTTGGACACAATGTACGGAGTTTAGTTGTATTACTCAGAGAAATAAATGAAAATCAATAGTAAAATTAATTAAAAATTCTAAAAACCATTTCGTAAAAAATTTTGATTTTTTTAATATTTTTTTATTTTACCAATCATTAACATCAGAAATAATTTTGAATGAATTTTCTACATAATAAAACATCGAGAGGGAAATAAAAAAATTAATCAAGTGAATTTTCACAATACAAAAGTTTCCCATTACGTTTTGTAATTAATTGTCTCTATGTCATTGATAATTACTGAGGCCAATCCGGTCTTCAATGCTCTTCCCCTATGTTTAATAATGGTATGGTCTGTTTCACCCTTTCTAATCAAACTCGATAGTATCAATTGTTGTAATTAAATTTCTCTCAGTATTAGACGTTTATATTTATGAACTGGCACTCCAGTACATCACGTCTAATGCCAATCAGTTGGTATAAACAATTCTACAACACTAATGAAATAACTTTGAAACACAATCTGTTACTTTATCTATCAATTCGTGAACTCTGCATTTTCATTTCATTCCCTCACATTCGATACTAAGAATATTCGTTAAAATACACCACGAAGTATTCAATATCACATTAACATCGATTGCACATCTCCAATGTTACTCATCCATCTCTCCATTTAACTCCATCGATCTTTAAACTGTTCCGTATGTTTTTTCTCCAATTTTCAGGTTAATAGAATGCAAGAAAATTTGCATATTGCACAGTGTGCCGAATGCACACACAAAACATGTGCTACTATACATGTATATCAAATTTAAAAGTTGAAGAGAAGTTTGATGTTTAAATTTTGTTTTATACAATCCACTTTTTTTTTCCTGTTGCACATACATCTCCACTAGTTTGGCTTCTTCACATTCACTCAACTTTTTAATGTTGCTGCACGCTCGAGATCGTTAAACAACATCACAAAGTTCTATATTTCGCTTTTTTTTTTTTTTTTTTCACTTTTTATCCATTTTTATTCTGATGTATTTTATTCGTTATGCAGACATTATGTAGAAATACAAAACGCTTGATCACACTCGGTTATAGATAGATAAATATACATGAATTTGTATATTTGCATAAAATATATATGACAAATATGAATTTTTTTATATCATCAATAAAATATGGGGTGGAAAATTGTTTTAAAAATATGAACGAGAAATATTTCACACTGCGAACACTCATAGGTTACGCCCATGAGGATTCCCTTTGTCCTGCGGCGTATACAGAAAAGAAAAAGAAGTGAAAATAATAACAGGAATAAAAAACTGAGTGAAAAACGTTGCCGCACCAGGTTAGGTAACCCAGTGGGAGGAGTTGGATAAAAAGTAAGAGAGAAACGATAGAGTATACACATATATGTGGAGAATGGAAATCACTGGAAATTCCGCAAGCTGGTTTCAATATCAACCCCCCACATTCTCGTACCTATCTCTTCGTTGTTACATAAAAGCCACAAGACTTTTTTTATGTCGCAATTCAATGAGGAAAAAAGAAATGGAAAATGAAACATCACATTGTGCTCTACTTCACAACCATCGCTGTGTTTTCAAACTTCAATTTCGTGTATTCGAACTGATGAAATCAAAAAACCAGTTCACTCGTTGGGCATTTTTCTATTTTTTCCGTTAAACAAATGTTGAATTTTTTTTTATATACACGTTGAAACGACAGAATTTGTTTACCATCATGGAATGAATTACAAACGATTCAAATGTCAGGAGAAATAACTGAATAGAAAAATTTCAATGGTCTCCCGGATATTAATTCACGGGAGACGAAAATCATGATGAAACGATTCGGTCCACTTTTCATTAACTCCATTTTTCAATCCTCCTATAACAAATGATATAAAAGCCGGTGGTCCTTTCATCAGTGAAATAAAATATCATCAAAAAATATATTCAATACGCATTGAATTTTCCCAAAATCCACTTTGCCCTAATCGGAAAAATTTTCCAAATAACCTGAATACATAAAAAAAGTGATTTCATCTTCCTTCATCGGATTCCCAACATCGCATAAAACAAATTGAATGAATCAACTGGTCATCATCCGCAATATAAAATTCTCTCCACTGACAAATGATGAAAAAGCAAAAGCAACTAATGATATTATCAAGAACAAAAAAAAACGTCAATTAATTGAAGCACCAAACAACTTTATAGAAAAAAAAAAAATAACTGAAATCAATCATTCTCCATATTATACAGCCGAGAGCTCTTCCATCAATCGATCATCGAATTGTCTGCCAGTTGAGCGTAGACATATGTACCGCACAATATTAAAAAAAAGGAAATAAAACCAAAAATTGAAACTGGCCTGTACACACAGTTTGCTAAAATAACATAGTTAACGTAGGTCAAAGTGAACCACAATATACACACACACACACACACACACATTTATGCGTTTTCATATAGGTCTGGATCTGTATGTTGAACAGCAAGGCATACACGTTGAGAGAGTAAATTGGCTTGCGCATTGGTAACGGGTATATCGGTTTCGTGGTAGAATATCAGAATACATGTGGAGATGTTATAGTGTATGGGTGATGAGGATGGCGTAAAACGCATTGGCCAGTTATATACAGAAGCTTGCATGAGCATAGAGTGAGAGGGATCGGTGGATGGAGTGGTGGGTGCTGGTGCGAGGCGATTAATGCAAATGTCTAACCTATTGGAGGATGGAGGCCACCAACGTTGTTGGTGATGTCCAGAACCGGATGGACGACAAAGGGCACAGTCGATATATGCAATGGAAGAGATGCGTTAGCAGGAGGGAATGAACACGAGAGAGAATGAGAATGCGAGAGTGGTCCACTGGTGAATTAGTCGGCAGATAGGCTTTGCACCACTCTCACCTCATCCCCCTTCACCAACCTTTCTCCTCATCTCTTTCACCCTCACTATATCGTTCTCCCCGTTCGTGAGGGCGCGCCCCGGACCGCAACGCTTCAATTTCGAATGCTAATCAGCCACCAAGTCCGTACCGACAGTTTAATGTCTATACATGTATTCATCCCTTAATCTCACCCCACCTCTCCCTCTCTATTCAGTCTCTGACGATGAACACGACGAGACCCTCAAAGGGGAGCAGGCCAAGAGGATGAGAGAGAAAGCAGAAGCGCAGTATCTTCAGTCAAAAGCCATTGGTTGTACATCAGTGTCACATTGGCACACGGACATTGCACTGTTCATCGTCGTTTGCTATCTAATGTGTATATATTATACTGGGTTACGTTGATATTGAGGATTTGATTATGAGACAGTTTTATCACCGGATGGAAAATTGAAAATACCTCGAGTTCAGTCACTTTTTTTCTTGGCTGTGACGTTATAAAAGAATTAAAACATGAATGTGATTATCAATAGTGTTGTAAAAGGAGAAGAAGTGGTTTCAACTTCTCGATTTTAATATTTTTAAAAATTACTTGCTCAAGATCTATGACGTAAGAAAAAGGGAGATCGTTTAATTTATCATGGAGACAGTTCGGAAATTGGATATTGAAAGATGAAAGGACGATCTTGGCCAACTCTATAAACGAGAGTAATCTCAATTCGTAAATCTTGTGGATACCGCTAATAAATTAAAGTCAAACTTCATAATCGGTACGTTTGTCATTGTCTAATTACAAGGAGAATTATTGCAGTGTTATACATTTCGAGATTCATTATAAATTGTTAATTATGGGTAAAATAGAACGCTTTGAAGGGGTAGAAGACTTTGATGATCTGGGGATTAGGAAAATCTTGGGAACTATGAAAGACATAAACCATGATAATGACGACGGCCAATTTGTGTTGAAGGACTGTTCTATTCATATATGATTTAACCAATTATAGTTCACCATTATCTGTAACAGCAGCGCTTTGTGCATTTCGCTAATTGGAAAAAGATTTTTTTTTTTTCACCTTTATTTTTCGTTTGTAATGAAAATTGAAAATCCATCGACGCATTCATTTGCTGGCGTTTGCAGTTTCCCCTTGTCTTTCTCTTTTCTATTTTTACTCTTTCACTTTTTTTCATGCACTCATCTCTGAGGGATTTATTTTTTTAGGATAGAGCCGGGGGATTTTTGGACACAGATATAGAACACACACTCATATACACACGAAAGGATTTCAATGGATGAACGAACCTGGAAAGATAAAAAATGAAGCAAAAGTAAGAGAGAACAAACTGAAAACAAAAATTTTGCCAGTGGCGTTACACATAGGGATAAAAACGCGAAGAGAAAACGAACGCGAATCGTCAATGAGTGGAAGAGAAAGATGAAAAATAGTTGGGATGTGTATAAAAAGGAGTAATGAAGAAATTTTTGACGACGAATAGATGTAGATATTGACAATGAGATCAAAACGTCAGTAATCCAACGAACTCTTCCGAGTATAATTTAATTAAATACCGCACACTTCTTCTATCTTTTGTCTTCATTCTCTTTGACAATGAACACTGAAGAACGACACATTCAACTGGATTTCATTTAACTGGAGCATCAATGAGCAAAAATGCATTGCATAGCACTTCAAAAATCCCACGAAATTTCACTAAATTTAAAATATTCAAAAATGTAACAAAATAATGTAAACTTAATAATTTTATAAGCTTTTAGTATTACAAGTAAGTAGTCATCTCAAGTTAATCCTTAGGCAACGTGGGCCAGTATTATTCTCCATATTTCCTTCGTATAACTCCAGTTTTGATATTAATTTTCTCAACTATGCAAACCTGCCCTGAGGGACTATCGAAATATTTCGTACACCCGAAGCTACGATCAACAAATTGAGAATCTTCATTGAAAAAACTCACCGCCTTCGAGATATTTCCAAGGAGATTCACGTCCACGATTCAAATTTTTATTTCATACGCAGAAGAAAAAATTCAATGAACGAACAAAACACAAACTGGAAACTTAAACAGAATACAACACTTGGACGAAATATCAAAAATGTTTCCATCCAATATATTCTATCTACCTTATCCCTTAACTACATCCCTTATTGACTTCAGCTCCAGGGCACACTTGAAATATTCTATGTACACATATATTATATACACACACACACACACAGTCGCACTCAAATGAATGCACCCTCGTAACAGACAACGACCTATACATTACCATAGGCGTGAAGCCACAATGGCGTGTAATCAACGCCGGGCCAAGCTGCCCCCTTCAATATCAAATCGCCCCCAAGCTCTTGTACCTTGTCACTCGCATATATCTACACAGTAAATATACATTGATGAAACTATAGACATAACCTCTACAACAATTTGTCTGACGTCTAAAACTGAGCATGAAGGAACAGAATCTTATGAACACGTCATGTTTGGATGCTTCTCAATCTTGGGTCAAGCAGGCAACCTTCTACCTCTCAAGTGAATGCAGGTAGATTCCAAGTCTCTATGGAACTCCATTTGATATAATGCACTCTGCATCCAACATGAGTGTAACATGCGCGTAATGATCTGCACTCCATTGGGAAAACATTTTGTTGTTTACCGAGACAAGTTAATGGAATTTTGTATGGATTGTGTACCAGGTATAAATCACTATGCATACGTGGCGACAGCTCTTGATTAATTTTTATCCTACATGGACATGTACGTGTGTGTTGTATCAACATTGATGAAACAAAAACGGAAGGTAGAAAAAAAATCTCATCAACGCTCGCACCCGAATGTTGGTGATGTATCCATTATCCATATGTATACATATATATATATATATGTTAATTATACATTCCACATAACCTAACCGTTCATGTACGTATCAAAATTCACTTCACACATGTCATGACGTTACGTTGACACTAATTTCATGTGCATTATCGGCATATTCATGCAGTATATACAGACAATATATTTATATGAATAGAGTTCATATCCAACGTTGGTAAATGCAACTTGCCTGACTTCATTAAACGTACTCAATTTTTATTCATGTCTTCCATAATACAGTTATAAACATCTGGGAAAATTTTTGTCTTTACGAACACGGAGAGAATGAGCGGAGTTACAAAGAGAAAAAAAAAACATGGCGTAACGAGACGGAAATTAGCTTCCGAGTTGTGGCGCATGATGGCGAAATGAAGCAACGTATATTCGCGTAATTCAACAAAGATAGAACAAGAAAAAAGCACTATTGTTCTCACGTATAGAGCAAGAGATCGAATTCCTGTCGAATGAGAGTTGATCGAACGAACGACGAGAAACACAAAGCTTTACAAGAACCCAGCGTACAATTTCGTGGTTACCAAGCGTCATTCTCTGTATTTCTTTTTTTATTTGACTGCAGCTCTTCTCTATTTCGCACTCACTTTCTTACTTGTTTTGTCTTTGTGCTCATCGAGAACTATCGTACCAACGACTGAAAATAAAAAGAAGAACACGATTCATTTCCTGCTGTCTGAAGTTCGACGCTGGTCTCATTTCATCGAGTTGCATTACTACATACTATCGTTCTGTATAGATATATATATCTTCACCTGATGCAATAGTGGTGATAAACATTTAGACAGAACCAATAAGCGTCCTTGATGAAGAACTGTATAAATGTGAGTACAACCAAGGAAGTTATCAGACTTTGCCAATCTCATACGTTTTCTCATCGCGTTGATGAGAATCAATTTTGTGTTTGAAGATCTCTTCATCGATGTTCGACAGTCTCACATAATTAGTCCGTTATCAATTACCTTCTATTGAAACGGACGACCATAACCCTCATTTATTGAAGTGTATGAATGGTACAACGAATTGTAGCAACAAGATTTCATGACTTCAAAGGCACTTGCGGTGCCACTTATCTATGGCTGCTTTCAGATGTTCAATAGCAATAAAGACCAACACGACTGAAGTTAGGAGTAAACATGACTTGATACCATCAAGTTAGTTTCTGCCATTCACAATACTTCAATGAGATAGAAGTTTCCTCGTCGACATGTCTGTCAATTTACAATCACATTCTATCCTGTCACAGTTAACATCAATGTCCATTGTGAATAGACAGTTCCAATTTAAAATTCATGAAAACGAAATTCAATTCAATAATCATCATTGTCGAGTTAAAATGGAGGGTAGAGGTTATATTTGGGTTGCTGATAAGTTTCAAGAATGTCTTGTTCAAAGTGTCATTGATGTATAGAACTGGGTTGAGAAACAGTGACACTCGTAAAACCACTAATCCTTCTTTATTTACCACAGTATTTACACTCGTATATAAACATAAAATATATCTGTATATACAACATATCCAGTTGCAGGCATCTCTAAACTCTAAAAGTACATGAAAGCAAATTTTGTGGATAACCACATTGGTGGTGATGGTGATGGTAAATAAACCATCTCACTTCGATTGCGCTTGAGTTGGGATTTTACCTCATTCAACTGATTGCTTCAAACTTTGTTCAAGAGTATCAACCGTTTGACCCTTGACCACAGAGGATGGGAGAGAATTCAGGTATATTTGAGTTGCATTCTCACTGAATACTATTGTTAAACCAACATCAATAATTAAATATGAGATAAATCTACTTCAACTATAATATCTCATTCCTGCACGATTGAACCAACTTGTCAATTTCATCCGTCACGAATTACAACTCTATCGATTAATTTTTTTGTATAACACAACGTATCCCGAGTGTGTTACATGGTGAATAAACTTTCATTCATTCGATGCAGATTCACACATTGATTAAACTCTAATCTCTTTTTCCATGAAGTTCTTTTTTCAAGCATAGAAAGAAGAAAGAATTAACGAGAAAAAATATCCTCGGGATTAAATGTATTTCTATAAATACAAAAAAAAAGTATTATTGCAGTGAAGATTATCTATATTCGATGACGAGAATGGATTCAAAAGGATGTGACTGAACAAAAGAAAAATAACGTGAGGGATATAGAGAAGATAAAGGTCCGAAAATAGGAGTAAATGCCAACGAGAGCGTTACGGTTGCTTTATACGAGAGTGAATCCGGACAATGAATTAACATACCAAAGGGGGCTTTGCCTACATCCATGTTGCCATGAACTCTCACCCTCTTCCACTTCTGTCTTTCTCTCATTCTGTGAAAATACTGCATTGTTTTATATACTGGTGTGACCGCCCACGTCGGAGAACCAAGCTGGTATGTCAAGTACTTAATGAATATCTACACACTTCAACTGACTTCGTCTAGTTATACTGCAAACTCATATGCTCTACATCCTTTCATCACATTTTCCAACATGTCAACGTTATACTTCACAATCCTGAAATTTATTTTATAAAAATATTCTGCATGATCAATACTTAATTGCATCATATAAAGTAATTTAATGTCTCAATTTACATTTTATCCGGCATAAATATTAGTGATACCATCACTAAAATGGAGATTTCATGGAATTAAATAATAGCAATGTAAAGTTAGATGACGCGACAAACTCATTGTCTTAAGTATGTATACCAAAGGACTCAAAGCAACCGCATACACACAAACAAACACCTGTTACCCAACCATGATAATGTGTACAAATTATTTCAGCGGTACTTGCGTATAAATAGAATGGTATAGTGATTGTATGTGAGTGTATATAGGTATATATTCAAATATATACAGACGTTGAAGCGGATTTGAAACTCGGCAAATTTGTCGGTGTCTCTAAACCACGGACGAAGAGTATCCCAACTTAAACATTGTATATACAGATATATATGTAAGGATCTACTTTTCGTCATGCGGGATTCTGCTCTAGCTTGAGTGAAGAACGACGAAGAAGTTTTGGATGATGTACATAGACCTTTGAATCTGGTTAAATTTACTTACATAATATTGAAAATTGTGAGTATATCAACATGCACTTTCTTTTTTTCTTTCAATATCGAGCAGAATGATGAAAATGATGAATTATGCATTGATTGAGTTGGAATATACACGAAAATAAAAAAGAATTTCTCTTTCATTTAAAGGAAATAATTTTCTCATATCTATGCGTCCCCCGTTCAATCATTCGCTCTTATGATCTGACGGTCTTTATTCCCAATTCTCGTTGAAATTCCAAATCTCACATAATGGCGAATCCGCACTAACGAGCTTCTAGGAATAAATGGTCCACATGATAAATCCGATTCAAACTCATGGAAAAGCGAGAAGGAATGAGGGCAAGGGATTTACATAGCTCTTTCATTACAATGAAGGTAAAATTCTTTCTTTGCTTCATCTCTCCTTTCAACTTTATATATTTCTATCTCTATTCATCATCACCCAACGTGTCGATTCCCTTGACAATGTGCATACATCAACCCCTGTAAATTTCGTGCTCATGGCCTCATCAAGTCGCGACTTTCATCGGATCTTTTTTTTTCATTCGCATCTCAACTCATAAAACAACTTCACACAATTCTCAAACTCACCAATGACAATCAAAGCGCAAAAATATTCATTCCCTCTATTATTTTCATGAAAAATAAATACCATTTCCGTTTTCGATTAAATTTATTCATTTCCCTCTTTGTAAATATATCTCATTGTGTGCTCTTTAATATATCCCGTAATTATTTTTTTTTACATGAAGCGAAAATACACAATTATTCTCTTGCACCCTTCTCGCCCTCTTGATTGTGTGAAACGCATCCGAGCACACATACCCACATTATAATGATGATATAATAACAACGATAATGCCGCTTGTGTTTGGGTAGAGCACCGTACCGGATGCTTTATACCACGTGTGTTGCACATCATATATATTTAAATGCAAATATATATGTGTAAATATACAAGAGCATGAAACAGGAAATTAATTTGCCCCTGTTATGCATTCTTTTTTTCCAATTGCTTAATAGAATGCACTTTGTTTCAGTACACACTGGGGAATGATACGGTAAATGGAGAAAATGAAAGATGAAAAAGAAAAAGACCCCCAGTAATAAACAAACAGAGTGAAGGAATAAAATAAACATTAATGAAAAACGAGAAAGATCAAACACACAGCGTTGAAGAGTAACGGAATAAAGTGAGAGAAATCGAGAGATATAGAGTAAGTGAGAAGGAACAACGTGGAGAGAGAAAGTTAAGTAAGCGCAACTGCAAAATTGCCAGGCGAACAGTGGAAAAAGCGAAGCGTAACGACCAAACCCAGCACAGAAATAAACTTTAACGAAGGCAACCCCTTTCCTACATTCTGATCCCACCCATTCGCCCTCCGCAGTCCACAGGGTAAACGTTAAAAATACGGGCACGATTTGCAGCAGAGCCGTATAGCACCCAGGTAGCGAGCAAGTATAAGGTATATAAGTCAAGCTATTCAACTTACTCGAGCGAATAGGTATAACAACTAAGCTAAGAAATGAAAAAGTAAATATAACAAAACAAAATAAACCACAAATACTAAATAAAAAAAGTGAGTTTGCACGATTGTTTTATTCTCAAATGTTTCTACGCGTCAATTTTCACCACGGATATCATGACCCGTAAAAATATTATTCCAAACCAGTGGAGAGGAAAGAGTCTTCCTTCTTTTTCATTACGAGCACCGCGAATATGGAACAGAGATTGTGCAGAACGAGGAAAGTGATAGAAAATTGTACGATCTATAGAAGCTAGTCTGCACTAAATCTCATACATAACGTTGATATTTATTGCGATTATTTTTATCATCTTAATCCATCTGACATTGAAATAAAACCACAGTGTCATATCGAGTAAATGTCAAGAACAATAATTTCATATGAAAATCCTCACAGCTGAACAGGAAGGATGAAAAAAAATGAACATGTTAACTCTGCAGTGAATTTCAGTTCCTCCCTACTCCATTCTCAAATAATCTTTTCACATTACAGCGAATGACAACTCAACGAAAGAAAGTGGATAGCACAAGTGACAAAGCTCACTATATCAACTCTGATCATCGCTAGATTATGACACTTCGTGTCTGGGAAATTTTCCGAGTTACAAAACCGAGAGGGAATGATAAAAATACAGGGAGGTGGATTACAAATGAGAAATCGCTTTTGACGAAGATAAAAGGATTTATGAACATTTTTAACTGAATGTGAAAAGAAAGAATTGTATTGTGGGTGTTGGAGTTACACAGCCACTACCGCGAGCTTCAATAAGTCAGCGTTGGCTTGGGTACAAAGAGTATGGCAGGGTTATATGGTCTTGGTGTATGTAACTTGGTAAGTGGAGGCACTCTGTGCAAAGTCCAACTGGCAGAATTCCAAGTTTCCATCTCCCTTACTCACTTCCACTATACATAACAACTTTTAGTAATGTCGAAGCTGGACCATCATCCATGAGCTATATACAAAGTCTCGCATAACCACTGGAACTTTCGATCTTTCAGTCATTCCGCCTTTGGCCTTATTCACTCACTCGCTTTCACATGATTCACCACAAACGACGCAATTGAACATACCTACCAACGATATTGGACTCGTGATTTGGCCAATTGGTGACGTCAATGGGTATGGGGGTACTCGCAAAAGGGACTTGCCGATGGGCTTTTGTCGACTTCTCACCAACAACCACCATGAGTTGTGTGCAGAAAACTTTGATGTAGACGTGTTGATGGGCAAGTCGCACAAACTATGCTCGTTATTCTGCTCATTCCCGAAACGTCATAATTCAAGACTCTGTAATTTCTCACCAACAAATTTGATGATGTCACGTACAATTAGTCAACATGATGATGGAAATTACGTCAGAAATAGGGAGGAATGGAAAGGAAATGAATGGGAGAATAAAGAGAGTATATTATGTGGCTGCAAGGCATACAAATGAAATGTCACATCTACATTCTATGCGTACTTTCTTTCATTCTTTCATCGAAATGTCGCGTAATATGAAAGTAAAGCTGAATATACGAACGTACATAATTTTATTGTTCTCCCCCTCGCTGAGTTTCTCCCGTCTCAACTCTCGTCGCTTTTCTACATACTCGTTGGCAAACGCGATTCGTTGCGCGACGACAACGGCGACAACGACGAGATCCGGTCCCACCGGTAATTCGCGAGTTCGCAGTCGCATCCGGTGAGAAAACTCGAGCCAAGAAAAACTCGACAGTTCAGGGTTCGTAGATGGTGAGAATGGAGAATGGCAATGAGGGTGGGTGTGAATGTGAGTTGGTTGGCAATTTTGCACGGATACTCTTGCTTGGCAATGCTGACACTTTGCCTTGCACTGTTCGTGATAATTATCCAGGCATCAACGACTATTCTCCGAAATAAAAAAACTTTTCTAATAGGTAATTCCGCCGGTTTGAATAAAGCTCCATGTCATTCCGCATTTTCGTACATCCCATGAAATTTTCTCATATTATTTCTTCCACTTCCTCACCTTTATTTCATCCGCATCATTTCTCTTTCCTCACCATCTCCAACTAGAAAAAACTTTTATGACCAGACAAGTCACTGCAATCCTACAAGACACGGCTTCCAATGCCGTCATAATATCTGCCAGTTCACGGCTGGATATTATCGTCCGCCCCGATGCTGTCGACGATGTCAAGTGCAATCTTCACTGTTAAGTAAGGCACAAGAAAACAGATAAAAGCATCAACGAAGGGCGGATATAGATAGGTGCGTTATATATCCAGACAGAATACAACAGAGCAAGTGCAAGGAAACGAGCTAACAGGACTTTGCCAGACGTTCAAATCATTGCAGGAAGTGACACCCGGACAAGCGGGTAAACGCTTTATCGTCCGACTAACGAGGCGTCCATTCGTAACTATAGATATATCTACTGAAACTCTGGTGATGTCATCTATGTAGCGCACACAACCATTCACCTTACTACATAAATGTACCTTTACATACCTATATCTTCTAGTTATGGTGTCTCGCTGGTGGTGTACGCAGTTCTATATAATACCTGGGCGTTGGACAACGGTTTCCTGCGCTTCAATAGCAGTAGAATCATGGAGAAGCAAACTGGAATATGGCACGACTATTCCACCACTCCCAATCTCTCAAACCACCTTCAACCCCGCAAATAAATTCTCCCTTTTTACGACAGAGATTTATGAAAGCTATTCTCTTCGCGTTACCGTCTCCACCTCGTTCTTTTGCCCACCCAACGAGGCATCCACCAAAACCCCCTTGGTCTCACTCGATTTTCAACCACCACAGCCAGGGTCCAACTCTCCTCTTTCCCCCCCTGTTTCAACCCTTAATGCCATCTATCTATTTCTATCTGTCATCTCGCTCATCCACCCGCAAACACGTTTTGTCCCCTATTCTCAGCATAAGAATTGCAGAATGGTAGAACGACCGACACAGAATGAGGGAGTTGCTGTATCCTGGGTTTCCGGACAGTTTTGGGTTCAAATGAGGTAATTAGGATGCAGTACTGTAGCCATTGCGCACCATCTATATATGCATGTATATCTCGTTATACCAACCCACTCTTTGTTCAGCATGTACGTGTATATGTGAGTTAGCATGAGAGAACATGAGCGAACGAGTAAAGTCACAGGAAGGGAGAATCTCAAGTGGTTCTTCCTCATGTTCCCTTGCTAGGCGCCCTTTTCACTTGCGCTACCTCAACGGTAAATCAAAACCCGCTCAGTGCGCGCACGATCTCACTTATTTGCTCGCTCTTCCGTTCTCCCTATTTCACTTCTATTTCCAAGCTAACTCAGTACCTCACCAAGAAATCCCCGAGTGTCTCGAAAGTGCCCGACCGCGCGAGCACATACTAATGAGCCAACCGAGAGCAGTGTCAAGAGAGCAACGGGCATTTTTACTCGACGATTGACGATAAAGTTTGCACAAACGCACATACACACTGCAATATATATGAAATTGTAGAAGTGGGATTATCGAGAAAATGTATAGTCCTCACTGATTATGTTACAGACTACAAATGAGCATACGCTTTGATAAGAATGATGAATCATTCAATTTCCCTTATCAAAAACCAACATGTCATTTCAATATTAATTTCTACTCACCCTGTTTCTTCTCTCTATAATAAACTCCACCGCAAATTTCTTATTCCAATTCACCCACCGCTGTTCCTTAGCACACGACCAAGTAACAAACCAAGTCTCTAATGATTCATTTTCCCAAGTAGTCATACCAATGTACATTAGAAACGTTTCTTTTTTCCCTTTGGTCACGTTTCATTTCCTTATTTTCAAGATAATAGAAACGGAAAAGACCTGGTGTATCCTCCATAGAAAATCTCAGTAACAATGGTCGCATAAATAAATGAAAACGAGTGTATAACTGGCACATGAAACTACATGGTTATCATCCACTGTGATATATGTCATATCTATATGTGTATACACATGGATACATAGGATATATCTTCATTAAAAGCAATTTATCATTGCATCAATGGAATTATACGGGTGTGGGTGGAGGATACATGGTGAAGCCATTTCCGCACCCAGTTCTACAACGTTGGAGTAACAGCTTTTGCCACACTAAACCCCCTAAGGTCGTTAGGTTGTGGTTTGGCATGAGGACATGCGCCCGTTACGGCCTTTGGTTCTGGATGTCCGCGTGCGCGCGTATACTGGAACTAAACTATAATGTTGAAGCAGGTTTCACGCCTGCTAGAGAGACCTACGAGTATCCACTTCTACTGGTGTAACTATTACCTATACCACTACTAATACTAATACTACTGGTACTAGGACCACCATAGCGGTATACAAACCATTAGTGGTCACTGGGTTTGTGTTCAGATGCTGTTATTGAATTGCTATACGTTCCATGGATGTTTATATAATCTCATCAGTGGTGCATTGGTTGGTTGATGGAGGATACAATTTCATGCTCAAGTTTTCATATCAGAGTATCAATTGGTATTGTGAATTATTACTACGACTGAATAGTCATTTCATACCAATGATTTCATGCTGTTCTAATGTTGAATGATGATGAAAAATAATCTGCTAAGTGAGCAGATCCATTTGCTTGCATTGATAAAACCGAGTCTCATAATGTGACCTTCAAACATCAACGGATGTCACATTCAAGTTTGTCCTTGGCATTTTCATCCACCTATTGCTTGCAGGAAAGACTGTACGACCAAAACCGGACGCAAACACCCTACTTCAGTAAAATGGCGTTGAAAGTATCTCAAGTTATGCTTGGAAGATAGACCAAGAGATTTCTGATGGAAGAGAAGGAAGTACGGTGTATGCCAGTTCTATACTCAATTCAGTGGTAAACTGGAATATGGAGGTGGGTGGTGGAATGTAGGGGTAACGGAAAAATAAAAATGGGGAAAAAATAGAAATGGAGAAGATGGAATGAAAGGATGAAATTACTTCCTTCCAATAATTCAAGTCTACTCGTTCATCATATACTCGACTACACTGTGATCTTCTTTTTGTTAGTACTAAAAGCGAAAATAACACGTAACAGTAACTCAATTTACTGAAAATAGTAAAACTTGTTTTGTGAAGTTGAAAGCTCTGTAACGAATTGTATTCGTGAAAAGTTAATTGAAAAGTTCTTTCATTCCCTCATTGGTCAATTCATTTGTATCTAATTTTCTTCTTCATATCAATAGATTAATAAGAAGTTTAATTTCTGTTTCACGAATAAACAATAATCGTAATTCAAGTTACACTCGGCATTTCGACTATTGCTGCCACAAGTTGCTCTACATCGGATTAATCCCATGGCTGCCGCAATTGGTTGGATCCCTCCAGATTACACTGCGCACACCGTCGACTTTGGAGGATGTACACACATAGAGTAAGTGAGAGAGTATACGAAAATGAGAGTGTGAAAGCCACCAACTGTAAGAGAAAGAGAAACCTGATATCCGAGAGTTAAACACGCAGTAATCCTTTGGCGCGTGCTCTCCATGGAGTTGTGTCGGGGTGAGTGGCGATGGAGTTTGCGCCTGGTGAGTGCAAATGGAAGAAGCAAAGGATAAAAAAAAGGAAACAAAAATGAAAATAAAGGAAAAATTGTAGAGAAAAACAGTGAAAAAAAAATAAAGAGATAAAATAGCGGTTGAGTGGTAAAGGAGATGAGAGTAAAATGGAAAAGAGATATAGAAGTGCGCTATTCCCTTCTCTCACTCAGTATCTCTCACTTGGCTCTATCTTTTTTTTTTTTTCAAGCAACCATTTCTTTAATCAAGGAATAATTAGACAGAGTGTGTTGCTAAAGGTGGAGCATGGTGAGAGGTTGGAATAAAAAATGTGGTGAGTAGTTGTCTCATCTCTCATACTAACAGTCCAAGACCCATCTTGTTTTCACCAGAAAACTCGGATTGAAAAAAAAATTTTGCTGTAGACAAGGATGAGAGTGAGAGTTTCAGGATGTGTTGAGATAATGTGAGAGTGAAACGATGCAATTTGTTTCAGATGATTAATTTCATTAATTTACTTGTGGCTACATCATTTCTTGCAACAGTTTTGTCACCAACAATGCAACGTGACTTTTTTTTTTTTTCATTTATCTCTCATATTTGCCATTATCCAACTCGTGTAGCTCTCACACTAAACATCTGTATAGGTATACACACGTATAAAACTTTTGACGATGAAAATTTCCACGCTCGGGCGCGTAACAGCCACGCTTTCCACCACCTTTAAACGTTTCTCTGCGCCACTTCAAGCCACCGCCCACAATTCACCCTTACACCAGAGAACCGACCTAGAAAACTCGTCCAACATTTACAAAACTTTCAACAAAATAAAAATGTTCATAAACTCGACGAATTAAACTTAACTTTATTATCTACAACCAAAGTAACTAATATTCCATTAATTTTTCATTCAATTGACTCAACAACTGATCAAAACACTTAAAATACTTTTTCATCAATAATTTCTCGTCACTAAAATTTTTCATTCCCAAAAAAATTCATCACAATCAAATGTTATCAACAGATGAGATTCATCATGAAACTCAGCAACAAGTCATAACAAAATAAAAAATAACAATAACAATATATTAACGAGAAGAATAAAAAAATAAAATAGCAAAGTGCAAAAAGCCAAATGAAACAGCTAAACGAAGTGAATATTGGCTATCTCATTGCACCAGTGTCGTTAAAACTTTTAGATTGCATAAGAATACCCGACTACTACCGTCTCCATAGCTATTCTTCCTTTACACATGTATATAACGCAAATATATATAGTCATGTCTATCTGCTCAATTGCAACGTTTCACGGTGCGCCGCATCCAATGAAGTAGATAAGAAATGTAATGATCAGCCATTGCATACCTGTAACCCATATCATTCGGATTCAATTTCTCATTCACATTTATTATCATTCCATCACTTTTAATTTCAATTAATTCAATTCAATATCCAATGATACACACACACGTTTATATAATTATCTGCAATCGTACACGATTAATATTTAATCTGTTCATTACATCAGTTCTAATTCAATCACTGTCCATATCATAAGTGCGAATCAGAAAATTTCATATCTAAATAATATTAAATATCAAATGGAATAAATAAATAATCCATCAATAATATGTACAACATACAGACATGAATGCCAATGATTCCATGTCGTTTCAATTTTAATAAACAATTCACAGGACTCAATGCTGTGCAATGTATAAATTAATTCTCTTCATATTCCATTAAAACTCACACATACACAGAATGATAAATTAATATTTTAGTAACAAAAACCTCAAAGTCCAAGCTATGTTGTTATCACCACGTCAACGGGTTTTACTTTCACGTGTATTACATTGAGAAATTTCATATGACATTAAATAATATGAGGAAAATTCACTGAAATATTCTACGCAGTGTTCACATGTGTTCATATGACCACCAACAAAGTTTTGTTTATATATTCATTTCATACACATATAATACAAGAGGTGGTTTAGAACAGGACGAGGAGTAAATTAAGAGAAGTGAGGGGTTGATGAAAGCGCAAATGTCTGAATTTTCCATCAGATGAATCGGTGTGGAAGTCGTTTACACCGGACGTTGTTAACACCATCTCCATATTTGGTATAAACAGACACACCTTATTATCATGCTTAATATAACTCTGCACACACACATTTTATTTTCATCCCCTTCGTACCTTTTATATACAAACAAAGATCCCACACGAGTTTGCATATAAATGCACATTTACTCAAAGTAATATTTTTCTTATTCGCGTATACGCAAAGAATTTCGCATTTTATTTTCACAACTTACATTTAATAACACAGCCCGAACAAAATGAATGAGGAAAAAAAAAATTTAATAACGAAACAATGAACTACTGCTGTTCTACCATTGAATCTTCAATTAAATAAATTGTTTACACTTGAAAAAGTTTTATTAAATAAAATCAGTAAATTGCCAATGATAATTCAACGACAATAATAACAAAAGAGTTGATAATTATTCCAATGATATTTACAGACGAATCATTATAATGAAAATATTCCAGTCACAACCCTCAGAAATCACGGTAATTACAACCGGGAGTGAGGTCTGCTACTTCAGAAAATGAGCGACTATATATATAGATATATTTATGGCAACATCTGCTGCTTGGTAATATCAACGGCTGTGAATGCTCCGGCAGCAATTCGTCTTCTTCCAGATACTTTTTTTTTTATAATTTCTATATTTTTTTTCATTCTCCATTTTAATTTTTACTCATTTCTTTCAGTGCGCCACCCTTTCCATGATCATTCATAAAGTGAAGAAGTCCTTGGCGGAAGTGAATTACACCACTTCAATTCGCATCATGTATGTTAATAGTGTTTTCTTTCTCTTCTTTCAACGAGCGAGGTACAAAAGCGCGTATAAATAAAGCCAGAAAAAATTCATAATGAAAAGAAAAAAAAGAAAAAAATTAGAATCAAGTGTGGTATAATTTTGTTTTTTTTTATTCACTGTCGCTGTTTGTAAATGCATACACATTGAGTATGTGAAGGTCTTGTGTGAGTTTGAAGCCAGTTTATGCCCCAATTATCTCGTTTGCTGTATCACGAGCATAATAACCAGCATCTGAGGAAGCTTAGATTGGTGTGTCTTCCTATTTTAACCTCACACTCACATACTAACTCTATCTCACTATGTTTTCGTGTAGTTTGATGTTGTATATTGTCATACTGATCCATAGCACAGATTGCTATCAACAAAGACATATTTGAGCATCATCTATGTAGATATGATAAATTGTGACATGAATATAGTCGATATAAATGGAAGAGATTATCTATTGTGACGGGATACGACCTCTCGTTGAAGCTGCATAGCCATATGATGAAGTTCACTATGAAGATTGTGCACTTTCATGCTCTTGTGAATATTTATGATGAGATATTGGAAGAGAATGTTGAGATTATTTTGAAGCAAGCGAATTTATCAATCGGTTCACAGGGAGATTTTGTGAGCAACTGGATCATGAAAGATTTCATGATGTCTTGGAAAAGTGTGAGAAAAGATTTTGATGGTGTTGGATTTTTCTTCATGTTGGGAATTATTTAAAACTTTTTTGGTGTAGTTGAGAAACGAATATGACAGAACGAATATCAGAGATTGAATTGAAACTTGGCAAAATATTAACACGAGTTTGTTATTTGTTGTCAGAATTCACGAATTGATTTTTGAAAAATAAGGGTTCAAGATGTGTAAAGAATATTTTTAAAGATGAAAATTGTTGGTGTATGGGGATAATCATGTTGGAGTGCACGGTTATGATTTTGCAACGCCACAAACAAATGAATTCATGTACAATAGATGGAAGCAATGCAAATCGGATAATAACCACCATGAAAAATCAGAGAGCCACTACAAACCTTTGTTGAAGCAAAAGCAGCTCTCGACTGGCAACCGCTATAGAACTGAATTAATACTCGAAAATTCGCAGCAGAATTTGCTTCCCACATTTTATGAAATAGATAAAAAAATGTAAATGAACATTCTTAAAGGGCTTTAATGAGCATTTACATCATCAAAACTGTGATGGGAATTACAGGATTTAGAAAATCACAGTGCATAGAATTTTAATGATTTTTCCACCCTCGAAAAGCATTTTGGTCATCAATGAATAAAAGAGAAGTAAGATGAATCGGATGTATTGACCAAATAATGAATTTTCATTCAGTTACGATCATCAAAACAAGATTTTTTGGGTCACTCAACTGCTCTCTTCTACATTTTAAAAATTCACGAAGAATATTTTTATATAGTTGGTCTACTTTGAACCTATGTCGAGCAGATATTTCCGCAG
Organism: Meteorus sp. PSUC_FEM 10030008; assembly: GCA_018881525.1. Lineage (NCBI taxonomy): Eukaryota > Metazoa > Arthropoda > Insecta > Hymenoptera > Braconidae > Meteorus > Meteorus sp. PSUC_FEM 10030008. The sequence goes on along the minus strand of JABMBR010012770.1, from coordinate 10,845 downwards.
AATATGAAATAAAGTTTCACATCGAAGCCTTTTCCAATTCCATATGAATATCACATAAATTCACATATTCGACATAGAGAATAACCTGAATATTACAAATTTGGTGTTCTATTTAAATATGAAGTCTATAAATCTCTGATCAACAATGCAAATCGTAGTTCCATGTAATTTTCTATGAAATTGTTATCTTGATAATGAATTTCAACTCCAATTTCCACCTGTGTTTCCACTCTACACTGACGTAAGCAAACATCAGTTTCAAACTAAAATTTCCAACACATCAACGTCAATCAAAATTATTAAAAACCCATTCAACAATTTTTCTTCTTTCACCCATATCCACCAACAGAAACAATACAAAATACCAAACCACGTCTACAGATTCATTAATTATAATAATCCGCATCAACAATAAGCAATAAACAAATAAAAACAAACTAAAAATCGAATTTTATCATCACAATTACACCCGAGACCAATCACTTGCTAAAATTATTCCTAAATCACGTGTCAACTGACTAATCAACCCATGAGTAGTTCATAAACACAAAAAAAACCAACTCAAGAACAAAAAGAAAAAAATAAAAAAGACCTGAAATAGTAGAAAGTCCTGACTCAACAATTCTGTTGAATGTGAATACGAAATCGTAATACAGCAATACCTTTTCTCCCATCGAAAATCGAAATGAATGTTTGAGGGTTAAAATGAGAGTGAAAAGGATAAAAAGAGGAGATCTAGTGATGATTGTATGTGCTATCGAGAGAGAAAGTAATACTTAGTTGTCATTCCATACGTGGGGCGTGCTCTGACGAAGTTTTGTGAGTAGTGAACTGAAATGAACTATATGGCTTCACTCGGTTTTATCCCCTAGCTTTCGCGGTTTAATCAGCAACCCACACGGCTACGCAACTTTGGCTGCTACCAAACCAAGAGAGGAATAGTGAGTGACTAACAGAGACGAAATATATAGACATATTATTCATGCATTTGACTTTACATCGTTACTGTAAAGTTACTTCGACAATGATGGTGATACTGTTATATTGTCCAGTGTCAGTTAGCTTCAACGACTCTTGATGAATAAGCATTTGTATTCTTTTACCAATTGAGGAAATTGCGATATTTTATTCATGTGTGGTGTGTTGAATGAAAATCGCCACGAAAGTGTTCGATAAATAAATTTACTTTCCAATTAAATAATCACCAATTACTTCGTAACAGCTAAAAAATACTTTCGATGTACATTAGGAAAATATTTGCTAATTTTGCGTGATACAGAGTGATTGATATTAATTTTGTATTTTGTTTGATTATTGAAATGATGAATAAAAAAATAATTTTCATCGAGTGTGCAATTTATAAAAAAAATTTAAACAGCTTTTCGGTGATACTTTTAGGTTAGGTTGAAAATTTCATTCCATTTTTATATTCCTTTGAGAATCATTGGAATATTGTAAAACAAAGGCGATTAATTTGAATCGCATTACACATGATTACAAAATTTTCTGTATTAATTTCTATTGAAATTAACACTAATTGGAAATGCATTTGACAGATCAAAATTAATCCACGAGATTTTATCTAACGTTTGTTTCATCATTTTAATTGAATAAAAAAAAATATCCCTTTGAAATATTGCATTACGTCGGTTCACCATTAAATTGTAATGCATGCAATTATGTAGTAATAAATCATCTGTAATATAATCGTCGTTACAAATTATTTCTACCTCATATTACAGATCGGTGGTGTATACGAAGTGACAATACAACACAATTCAAGCTTATAAGACATACCGAGTCACTCGAATGAATTTATTGAGTAAATTCAGCGAAATTAAATTAATTCATCAGTTGATCATATTTCACTGCAGAATTTTGATAAGACCCGATGATTATTTGATGTTTTCGTACATGAACAAAACACAGATTCACTTTATCATCAGTGATATTTCATCATAATCGAATGTACGGAGAGACATTCCATTAATTCTCTCTCTCGCCAGATTAATCCGCTATTTTTAGCATCAAATTCACAAGCCAATTTTGAACAAACTCTGGGAATTGACAAAAACTTTAGCATATTGCATTGCTGACCTATTCCCTCGTCACACCAGTACATACGACAATATCCACCCATCAAAAACTCCAAATTACTTCATGAACGAAATGGAATCGATTTCCGTGATAGAACGAATGATAGTGAGTGAGACAGGATAGAATGTACAGAAAGAATGAAAAAAAAAGCGAAGAGCAAAAAGAATGGAAGAGAAGATGAGTTACGAAATGAATTTTGTCCACGTGAAATTGTCTATTTATGGTGATTTCGTTTTGAATTTCCACTTCAATTCGAAATTTATGTCGAATTTTTTCTTTCTCATTTTTATTTGACTTGTTTATTTATGTCATTTCTGTTTCAAGTTTATTATTATGTTTGGACAGGAAAATTTGTCTATCACAGTAGAAATGACAGTGACAAAATTAGAAAAACCAAATGAAAAACAAGGATTGATACAAATTTATTCATATATGTCATGTGAGTTGTGATGTAGATATGAATCCGGTATTCAAAATGAGCCCATACAGACATGTATGAACATACTGTTATCAAGAGTTCGTTCGTCCAAATATAATCCGCTGGCAACTATCAATTCTCATCTGCTTCACATTTGTTTCTCAACTACAATAGAGATGTCATTTACATATGCATCACTGCAAATCCTGAATATTTGATTCGTTCAAGTCGCGCCCATTCCACCTAGCATGAAAATTTCTGTATTAATACTCGCAGGATGACAAATTCTCAACGTCTTTCATGATAAATAAAATTTGATCAACAGAATTGTTCATTTCATGCTCTGAAATGAACAAAATATCAATGAAATAAAATTCAGACATTTCATTCACATTTTTCCTTTGACATCGACAATGTAGAAATACTCCCAACAAATTCTTCTTGTTGAATATTTTTATTCATTTCCATATATTCTTTTGTATGTGGATGTTTTTTAATATAAACTCCTCTGAAAATGCAATGAAATGCCATGAGAATGAAAATGGGTGAATAATCGATAGTATCGATTACCAAATGTTGGATTATTTAGGACAATACATCGAGAGTGTACACAGGAAGTATCGAATCAAAATCGATCGTATTATTAATGATCAATGGAATTGTGATGTATTTATAAATACCAAATATTTACGCCATTGTTCTCCTGTTGATTTTGTGGAGATAGAGGCTGCCAAGTGTACAAAATATAAATGAAAGTAATAATTCATCTGTGACATTTTCTACATTTGTGAATTATTAGCACAACTGTTCCAATTAAATATCCACTGTAATATTTTTATTTTGACTTATTCAATTGTCCAATCGTTTTCCAAAATACATCAAACAATTTTTATTATTTACTTCCTCAGTTACATAACCAAAGTGAAGGATTAATTAAACATCGTTCGATTACGTTCGTAAATCCACTGATGAAGCATCCAATTATTTCTCCCTCAATTAAAATGGATAAATAAATTGAAAAATTGATAAACAAAAGCACGAAATTGTAAGATGCATCACTGTGTTCATTACCAAGTTATAAATAATGAACATACGAACCCAAATAACTCGTAATGAACCATCTTATTGGTGTTCAAATCGACAGCGTTAATGAACTCTCACTATAACGACGCGAGTTACAATTGAATTCCACCACAATATCTATACACGCAAGATCCAACATGAAGTACCTCAAAAAACATCAAATTGCGTTCATAATATTCACAATTAAAATGAAACTGAGCAAAAAGTCTTTATCAATTTTTATCAAATGCTGGAAAAAATAAACCACGAAAAAAAAAATCAACATCCGTATTAAACTACAAAATTAATATATCCAGTAATTGAAAATAGTAATGATAACTATCTGTACATTAGTTTTGAGTGTGACATAGCAATAAGGAAACTTTAAATGAAACAACTTTTGCACAGTGCGCGAAATCCCAACGTGGATGGAATATTTTCCAAGCAAAAGCATCTACCAACTCTATTAGAAATGTTTTCATTCTCTAATTTATCTCACTCCCATCTAAAATTCTCTCTACACATCTTATCCCATGTTACATATTCCGAATGTGTCTATAAAAAAAAAGGAAAAAAAAATATAAAAACACCCTACATAAACACACTCATAAATCCACGAGAAATATTCAAATATACAAAAACATCTCTTGAAGAGGAGCTGACTTTTAAATTCTTCATGCAAGTGCACACGTGTCTATATCGATGACTTTCACACACTCATAATAGCATTCCACTGATTCACCCCAATTCTCCCACCCCTAACATCACCGCACACCATTCACCCACACATCCATGGAAAAAACTTCTCAACAAGTCGCTGACGAAGTGCTATTCTTCTGATTCTCCTTTCGCAAATCCAAAAAAAACTCATCTTGCCCAAAAAAAAAAAATTACTGACCTACACATTCTTGTTTCTACAGTTGAAGTTTTTACCAATAGAAGCAACGTGAAAGTATTCGATATCAAAATTCACGACGAGGATAAAATGATCGTGTGAACGAAGTTGGAGCATGTGAATAGGTGATCGAAATTGTATATAGACACAATTGTGTAGTGAGAAAATTCCAACCCTCTCGTCTGGCTATCTCTGTTGAAATTCTCTCTTACTCACTTATACAAACGTAAAGAAACTGAACTGTACGAAGGGAGTGAAATGGAAGTGGTTTGGGAAAACGCGAGCTACAACATCAACCGAGATTGGCTTTGGCGTGTATGTACATCTCCTCATTTGAATTTAGATTCGTCTCGCAACAATTTCTATATATATAGATGTGTATGTATAATGTATATAGGTAGATGTATAATTCTATATATCTACTTTACCACACTTCATTTACTACCCATACACATGAAGCAGTCGTCACTCTATTGGAATATTTGCGGGTGCACGATAAAGTGATTTAAAAAGTTAATACATTTATTTATATAAATTTTTATTTTCCTCTCTTTGCTAACTTTTATTTTATTAGTTTGTGCAGAATTATGAAAATGGATAAAGAGAAATGTCGGAATTGAGATAAATAGAAATGATAGTGATGAAATGGGTTGAAACTTGAATTGCTTTTGGGATTATGAATAACGTTGGGTGTCCTAGTTGATAGTGATATGATCATGTGCATTATAAATGTGGGTAAATGGACAAATGTTTTGTTGTGATGAACGATAGTGGTCATTGATAAAAATAAATTTATATCACATATTGAATTTTTATTGTTTTTGTTTACTTGATGAAACAGCGAGTTGATTGAAATTCAATATTGACAATATTTGATATTGTTGGAGTTTAAAGTTTGTAAATGACATGAGAAGTTTTATAATATATTTGAGGAATGAGTATTTTTATACAGAAAAAGAAGAGGAGAAAGAATATTGGAGAGTTAATTTATCTCAAATGATTTATCTTCAAACTTTTATGGATGACTGAAAGTTTTTCCAAGTTTTGAATTAATATGAAGAGAGTTGATTCTCCTTTGGATATTATCGAGCATTCAAAATTATGTTGGTTACATCGGTGGATTGATTAAATTGTTTACTAATTTTAATTGAATGGATGAACTATCTGACTAAATTATTTGTTGTATCATTTCAATTTGGAAAATCAGAAGGAATGGTAGAAATAAAATTTGTGATAAATTTGTTGAAAATGATCCCCATCCAACGACATCAACACTTGCGATGATATATCATTTATATAATTTCACATAATTCATCTATGAACGCCTGTGGACTCCCAAGAATATGCTCATAAACTATCGGCACAAACGTGTGGCACGCAGGAAAAATGTTTATTGACAAATGGTGAGATATAAAAAAACCTCGAAAAATGTGAAAATGTGTAAAAGAATGAGAGAAAGAGGATGGGTGAGAAGAGAACGACATTGGGAAAGCATAGAAAAATGACTTCGTAAGAAAAGAGAGGAGAAAAAAAGAATACAGTTAAGTTGGTGGAATAGGGAGGACATGAGTAAAGAGGTGGATGCTGTCGTAGTCGTTTTATCCCAGTCCATACAGTCATACTCATGCCCACACTTTCTACGCGCTCATATAAAATACCTACCACTTTCTCTTTTTGTCCCCCTTCATTCTTTGGAGGTAAGGGAAAATATAGGAGTTTGAACCGACGAGAATAAGCTTGCAGTCGTACAGGCAGGCGCACCGAAGAGTTAGGTGAGTTATAGGGGCAACTATCTGTTCAACCGGTTGGATTTATTTCTATAGCTACAATCTGCCTGGAAATAAAGTATTTCCAAAATATATCAAAGCAACGGGGAAGTATGAACGGATGTGATAGTATATAAAAATGGATTTTAGAGAAAATTATATCGATTTGTCTTGGAAACAACAGCCAGGAACATATCAAGTATCAATTGTCATCCAATGTCTTCCCGATGAAAAATTTCTTTCAAACATTTTTTTTCCAATAATTTTTAGTTGAGAAATAACAATTTGAGGCTTTGAATTTTGTGTCACCTTGGTCGATTTCAGTGCGAAATTCCACCCATGGACGAAGCGAAATATTTTATCAATACAGATGATGCTAAGAGACTGACCCAAACCTCAGTTGGATATTTATGAAACGAAATGGAGTAACAAACTAAATAAAATGAGCGTTCAATATTGTTGGAGGAGGTTTGAGTGGAGCAGAAAAATTGGCTCATCGATCATGTGAGTTATTTATAAGAATAAATTCGCTATTACATTTCCGATGTTTGACATTGATTCGATACAAAAACAGTCGAGGTATTTTATTGATGCAACCCAAGTTTATTTATCGATAATTTCAGAAGCTCGAAATTAATCACGTTATGGGTCCATACATCCACTCATACATTGTTAACAATAATTGTTGTTACGTGTATAGTTGAATTATCGAGAAACCTGAATGCACTTCGTATTTGATTATTGATGAATATTTTTTTTTATCTCTACAGTTTCCTCTTCAACCTTTTGAAATAATTTTTTTCCCTCATGTCTTTTCACTTGCATCACGAACTTTTCAGTAGCGTTGGAATAATGGAAACGTGAGGAGACTTTCACAGAACCAAGACGACCGATAGTCGATCTCAGGGGTTATAGATTTCTGTTGGACGAGATGGAAGAGCAATACGATTTATCTATAGATATATCTCTGCACCCTTCTCAATTTTCTTCGTATAGAAAGAATATAGTTCTAATAATCAATCAGAAATATATTTTCCAACTTTGGCATCGTATTACCATCGTCAATGAAAGATGATATCAATCAAAATAGAAAGAAAAAAAGAGAAATAGAGAAAAACCCGATACATAAATTATGAAATGAAATGGGAAACCTCAATAATTAGGAATGAGAAATGATGTGTATGGAAGAAAAAATTTCTCTTGATAATTAAAACAACTCTTCGGCGAATTATAATTTTTCTCTATAGGATAGACAAAAAATGGAGAGAATGAGAGCAATGGTATCAACTTGATTGATTAAATTCATCTGACTCTTTTCATTATGAACTCCGTTCCATTGTTCAACACAATGAAGAATCGCAATGTATTTATATTACTCAATAGAATCGGTGGAATTTTTGCCAAAGGATTTTTATTTGTGTAAAAATGAATGAAATGTGCATCACAAAGCAGCCCGATGTCACATTGTGAATTTCCGTTTCGATGGTGAACATTTTTTCCTGCAACTGTTTGTGATGTATAAATTCATATGAAAATTAAAGAAATTCAGGACATTTACGAAATGTTCAGAGAAGGTTTGCATAACAACCGTCAGAATGTTTCTAAAAGTTGGATTGATAGATAAATTGATTGATCAATTGGTTAATTGATTGATTGATTGATTGATTGATTGAATGTGAAATTCATTTCTGTAACACTTGAAATGTCCAAATGTCAATGAAAAGTTGTCAGATAAAATCAAAACTTGAACACTTCCAATCACAAACCTTCGTAAATTCAAATGTAGCAGGAATACTTCAACCTGCATTTTACTTTTCTCCCATTGTAAATTAAATATCAATTCTTCCGACAAGAAATTAATTTCGTTATTAATTTGAGTGGTCCATATGAAATGAACACAGAAATGAACGAGAAATATTTAATCATCAAGCGATAGTCTCTCTCAAAATCAAGAAATTTAATTCCACATTCTCATTATCCCCCAACATTTCTTGTACAGACCACCACAATCAATCCATCTTGAACAAAAACAGTAGAAGAAACAGAGTGAATGTGCAACAACCACAATGTGGATGATGTTAATAATTGATTGGACATCCAGAGGAGCAAACACTTAGCCAATTGATCGATGAGTCAATTAACCTCTCATACACTCACGTTCCTCAAGTTTGTATCATGATATTACCAGTAACGAAAGTGCATTCGATATTCTGGATTAATTTGAATTCACCAGCTCCTTCATGAACACACAAGCTAAATTCACGTGTACGAATTCCTGTTTACCCAATCTAATAAAACCCTCTACCAAAAACTAATTTAATTTTCCACCCAAATTTTAACCACTAAATTAATCATCAAAATAACAAACTTTTCACTCAACACAACATCAAATAAATTTCACACTGTTAATTTCTGGATAAGAATGAAATATAACAAAGCAAATACATAAATAAAATAAACATTTCTCACAAATGTACAACAATAAAATTGCTCGGGTCTTTAAATTCGTATTGCTAACGCGATAAGAGACCGCGCGCGAACGCTATTTTTTCCCTTTTAGCGCAGCCCTTCTCCTTTCTCACCCCTATTTCCATTTTCACATATATATAGATATATAAATATATAACTTCCTCCCAATGTGCTCATCTACCAGGATTTTTTCGCGGAGCTCGTTATCAAGAATTTCATTTTGTTCTTTTATCGTCGCGGAAGAATAAGAGCCGTCGCCAACAGTGCACCCGCACTTGATACCTTCTCCTTTATATATGTATATATAAAGGATGTTGAATGGTCGGCGGTTGGATAAAAATAAAAGAAATGAAAATCCGTAATTGCGGCAAATCACTTCGTTCACCATATACACCAACACTGCTCAAGTAGGTGTACAGTGATGGAATTGAACTATGTTAGTCTCCACAAATTCAACCGCATTAAAGTATATAATGAAAAACCGATTTTTCCCTTGTTATCACTTTTTTTTTCCATCCCCCAATTCTTTTTTTTCCTCTGTGGTATAATACCGCTCACCACAAATCTCTCTCTGCGCTGTCAGAACAGTCATCGACTATTCAACATATTTTACATCGTTTCATTATTAACTTAAAAAATAGTCAGCTACGTTTTGTACTCAGTGCAAAATTTTTTTAATTAAAACTCAACATTGATACACAAAATGTCTGAATAATCATGACAATGTTTGATGCATTGTAACATCACAATTGTAAAAAATTACGGATAAAAAGTACGTCAGTTGAGTACGAACCAGGTCAATCTCCAACAATTTTTACAGCGAATGATAAAACATTCACGAGATAATTTTCTCTCTATTTCACCATGAATAATGAAATAACAAACGACTAATAAAAATTCTCAGTAGTCTGAAATTTGTGATAATTGATATCCGCATATTTATTTTTTACTCTTCATTCCTCTCATCATTAACGAACTATTAACGTAAATAAGTTATATAATTTAATGTACCTAAGAGATAGAATATACTGAAGTTTAACACGGTGGAGCGTTAAAGTCTCGTCTCGTCTGCTCAACAGAGTTTCATGCTCACTCTACGCGGCCTTGCGCTCCCTCTCTTTCTCTTTCTTCACTTCGCCCAACAGTTATTCACTATCTCCTGTTCCCGACACTTCTCAGTGACTAGTTGCTCACCCGCTTTCTATCTTCGCTGTTCTCGCAACCTCTCGCTGTTAAATAAAGTTCTATGGATCCTCCCCTTTCACCCTTGCGCGCTTTCATCCTTCATCTATATATCCCATACAACGATGAGTCTCACTATCACCACACTATCACCATTACTATTGCCTCATCACTCTCATCACATGAACGTTGTGTCAAAGTCACAGAGGTAATTGAGTTGGTGCAAAGTAAATCTATTGGTTGAGCACTTGAAGCCAACAACCGCGTTTATTATTATTTATGTTTTTTTTTTCATCTGCTTCTTCTACATTTTTTTCATCCCTCCACCGTTTTTCATCCGTTCTGTAAATTTTTCTACATCTGCTCTGTTGACTGGTTGTCAGTATTGTTCATTATTTTATCTATTTTTAATGTTTATTCACACGTCACAATTTTTCATTTTGTCATATTCGTGCTGAATTCTGTTTCATTGTTTTTCATAAATTGGAAACACTGCCAAATACATTTTCTCGATATTGATATTGTTGCGTGTGATATAAAAAGTGGAGAAATGCCAGGAATTGTAAAAAAAAAATTTCCTTTTTTCATTTTATTCTTGAAAAGGTCGAGTGCATTTTTTACAAGCGTGACAGTTTGATATTTGTGCAGAATTTTTTTCCCTTCAATCATTGCAAATGAATAAATAAATTAAAAATAGAATTTCCTCATGATGTCAAGTAACTCTGAATTGTTACAACACTGAAATCAATAAAAATTCCTCAAATATTTCGAACTAAATAAATATCGATTAACATTAATTCTTCATAACTCACAAAACTGTGTCACAATTTACCAAAAATACCCAAACAAAATAAAATTCACAAAATAAATAATAATTCCCCACTCATTTATCTCGAATAATCCCCTCAGCAAATAACGCGAATACAAATAAAATCACCACGAATAAAATATAAAAT